>JAODAL010045359.1:0-32008 GCA_025379985.1 Phyllomedusa bahiana
CTGAGGGGACTAAACATTTTTGGTGGTTAACCACTTAAGGTTTTTTTTCCTCAAAATTTTAAAGCGTTTACGGGAAAGGGGGCATATAACATCGCCCCGGGGGAAAAAAAAAGGCCCTTTCTCAAAAAAAGGCCCAGGGTTTGGGTTGGGCCTGGAAACCCTTTTTTACGGCGGTAAGCGAGGAGCCCGGGGGTTTGGGGCGACCCAGGGGTGGGGGAATCCCAAACAGCCGGACTTCTGCACCCCCCTCTCCCCCTTTTTTTTGGCGGGGCCCTTTTTGACACTACCCCATCGTCTTTCCCCTCGTCCCCACTGGGTGAAGCCTGGGAACAAAATTCCCGCGGAAAAAAACCAGGAAGGATTTTGCAATGTCCCCATCATATCATCATCAACACAGGTACTTGGTCTCCCCGACTTTTTTTGCATCCAGAAGCGCGGGCTCCCAAACAAGGGGCACTGCAAGGCGTTGCCGGACCGCCCGGGGGGAATTTTTTTCCCATTGACCGGGTTCCTTTTACCTTTCCCCTGGGTGGCAACATTTAAAAGGGCTTTAGAGCAGACTAAAACATCCTCTTTAACTTTTAAAAAAGCCTTCTACCCCCAACCCGCATTTTGCCTCAAAGAGGTCTTCAGAAAATTTTTTTATCCACAGTGGTTGGGGAAAACGAGTTTTACATTTGGGGTGCTTCATGTTGGACCCCAAACTGAAGATGCCGATGACGACAATTTTTGGGGCCCGGGCTCAGTACATGAGGTAAAACCCTTGGGGTAATTTCAGGTTGCCCTTTAACCACCGAAGGGCAGAAATTTTTGACCGATGTTTCCCTTACTTTGAATTCCCCAGGGGCCCTGACCCATCATGACCCGGGCCCGACTTTTCCCGCCCGACGATCCGCAGGGTCCCTGCCGTTAATCGCCACACTGGAAAAGGGGCACCCCTTCCCCTCGTACCTCTACCCCCTGTGCCCACCCCCCTCTTTGCTCGCTTTCCCCCCCTGCCCTTTCGGGGTCCCTTTCAGAAATAAAAAAAATTTGAGAAGGGATGGGAAAAGTTTTGGAAAGTCTCCTTTTTAAAAGACGGGGGGAAAAACACACTATTCTCCCAAAACCCTGTAATCAAAACAAAAAATTTCGGGTTCCCAAAATTTTAAATGCAAGGTTTCTACAACAAATCGGACTGGGGAAAAGGGCCCAAAAAAAAACCCCGAAACTGTTATGTTTTGATTTTTAAAAAAATGTAATTTTTTTTTTCACCTTTCAATTCACCTGTGGGGGGGTTTAGAATTGGGGTTTTTTTAAGATTTCGTAGATGCTGCGTCAATGAAAAATGCTGGTGCGCAAAAGTCAAAAAAACCCCCGTAACTTTTATGTTTTGATATAATAAAAAAGGTATTTTTTGCAACTTTTAATTCACCTGGGTTTAATAAAAATTGCGTTTTAAATTTCCCTAGATGGCCCCGTCCCAAAGAAAAGGGCTGGGTGCGCAAAAGTCAAAAAACCCCGTAACTGTGATTTTCGTACGATAAAACGTATTTTTTGGCAACAAACAACCTTTGTGAATACAAAAATTGCTGGTTTTTTGAATTTTAAAGTTCAAGTTGGGGTATACCCAAAAGTCACAGGTGTAATGGGAAAAAATTGAAAAAACCTATCTAAATGTATATGGGTGATAAAATGGATTTTTTTAGCTAACCCAAAAGAAACCCGCAGTTACTAAAATTATGTTTTTTTCCAATATAAGTTTAGGGTGCCCCCAAAATCCAGGAAAAAAATTCAATAGGCCCAAAATGTTAATAAAAAAAGTTTCCACTACAATGTCTAACTAATTTTTGGGTGAAAATTTTATCCAGGTTCTTTAAAGATAAAAGCTTTTTCTGTGTTCGCCCGCGGGCCCCCCCCCCCCCCCCCCCCGGGTCCCAAACCCCCCCCCCCCCGTAAATTTTTCAAACGGAGATGCGCTTTAAAATTCTCTACAACTACAAAAAAAAATCCAAAAACCTAATTAATTAAAAAATTTGGGAAAGGGTTTACAGCTAATAGTAAAAGGGTTTTTCCCGTGCAAAAAAAAGACTAATTTCGCTGAACTGTTTGGCCACAGGCAGAACGCAGGTCCTATCCCTATGAGACGCTGAGAGACACTGAGGCTGAAACAGGAAACGCTGTTCTATGTAAAACGAGGTCATGTGATTTTTCCAGCCAATCGCAACCATACACATCCCAGTCATGATGTCGCACACACATCTCACCCTGCTCTATTCTGTAATCTGATTTGCTGGCCACCAAAATTACAGGAAGCGCCGAAAAAGGCGCGATCTTAATAGATGATGCACAGATTTTAACCTTAATTATCGCATGATCTGGAAATTTTGATCACCATAAAAACCTTGCCGATTTCAACTTTGTCGATAAAAATCGTTCAACACTAGAAAACAGAACTCATCATCTTTCCACCATCCAACTCTACCCCTGCCCCTGATCTCTCTATTACAGTCAACGGCTCTACACTTTCACCGGTCCCACAAGTCCGCTGTCTTGGGGTAATCCTAGACTCTGCTTTATCTTTCAAACCGCACATCCAAACCCTCACCTCCACCTGCCGCCTCCACCTGAAAAACATCTCTCGCATCCGCTCATTCCTCAACTATGACACTACAAAAATGCTGGTCCATGCCCTTGTCATCTCCCGCCTAGACTACTGCAACATCCTTCTCAGTGGCCTCCCAGCTAGCACCCTCGCTCCCCTCCAATCCATCCTTAACTCTGCTGCCCGTCTCATCCACCTCTCTCCTCGCTACTCCTCTGCCTCTCCCCTCTGCCAATCCCTTCACTGGCTTCCCATTGCCCAGCGAATTCATTTCAAGCTACTAACCATGACCTACAAGGCTCTCCATGACCTCTCCCCTCCATACATCTCTGCCCTAATTTCCAAATATCTTCCCCCACGCACTTCCGCTCCTCAAAAGGACCTTCTCCTCTGCTCTCCCCTTATCACTACTCACACAACCGTCTCCAAGACTTCTCCCGCTGAACCCACACTCTGGAACTCACTGCCCTAACACATCAGACTCTCCTCCACTTTCACCAGCTTCAAAAGCAATATGATAAAAAATTTCTTCAGGCTTGCCTATAACCTTCACTAAACTTGTCACTACTTTCCTCCCACAAACATGTCTGCCCCCACCTCCTGTCTCTTTCCCCCTCCGTGTAGATTGAAGCCCTCGCGGGTAGGGTCCTCTCTCCCTCGTCGTGCCAATTGTCTTTAAATCCCTTATCACTGTACTCGTTTGACTATGTAATGTATGTAACCCCCTCGAATGTACAGCGCCCTGGAATCAATGGCGCTTTAAAATAAATAATAATAATAATAATAAATAATAATTGTAACACGCTACAAATCTCGTAGTTTGTGGTTGCTCAATTGTTTGGCGGAATTTACATCCAGGGGTTAATTAAGCGTTGTTTTTCTGCTGTGGTGACTAAAATAAACCGTCTTTCACCGCCAAAAAATAAATTTTTCCAGCAGCCTAATTCACAAGCGAAGGTTAATTACAATTTATTCTCTTGTGTAGCGTAGAAAACACGCCATTGTAACACGCTACAAAGCTCGTAGTTTTTGGTTGCTCAATTGTTTGGCGCAATTTACATCCAGGGGTCAATTAAGCGTTGTTTTTCTGCTGTGGTGACTAAAATAAACCGTTTTTCACCGCCAAAAAATACATTTTTCCTGCAGCCTAATTCACAAGTGAAGGTTAATTACAATTTATTCTCTTGTTGTGTAGCGAGAAAACACGCCATTGTAACACGCTACAAAGCTCGTAGTTTTTTGGTTGTCAATTCCTTTGCGCAATTTACATCCAGGAGTTTATTAACCGTTGTTCTGCATTTTGTACTCAGTAAAAGAAACTTTGTTTTTTCACCGCCACAGAAGAAATTCTTTGCATAAATTCATATCCGAAGGTTAATTAAGCCTGTTTGTGCTTTTATTTTCAGTAAAATACACAGAGTTTTTAAACGGCACATAGAAGTCAATTTTTCCTGCCCATTTGTGGGCGCAATTTATATCCAAGGGTTACCCAAGCATCTTAGTGGGTTCATTTGGAGACAAATCAGGGTGTGTATTTATCATATAAGATATCTTCATCAAACAGTGTCTGTACATTTTAGAACAAACAGTTTGTCAGACAGAAAGGTGGCAGGCTCTTCATCTGCGGGTGGCAGAGGCACAAACATTCCTGGAGCAGGTCGCAGCACAGCAAGGGGACGTCGCAGCAGGGTCACCGGTGAGGCCACAACTGCCGTGTCATCTAGCGGCCGTGTGTTGTTCAGCAACCCAATGGTTCTTGAATGGTTGACTAGGTCATCCACTTCCTCCCAGATGACATCTGACAACCCCAGTCAAGAGTCGGTGGGAACCTCAGACACAACCCATAGTTGGCATGGCCCGGGAGCGGGTCAGAGGCCCTCACCTGTCCTCAACCCGCCTCTGTCCCATCCGGTTCCCTCAGCCAGAGATCTACTATGTGGTCTGGGCTCAGCGCCACTATATAGCGAGGATGAACAATTTGAGGAGGGCAGTCAGCAGCTACTTGGCAGCAAAGAAATGGGGCCAATATCCCCTGCTTCTTGCAGTAGGCGGCAAAGTATTGATGTTGAGAGTGGCATGGGAGGACATGTTGTGAGGGGTCAGCCTCTGCATACCAAGACCGGTGATGAGGACAGCAGTGACGATGAAACACAAATAGATGATGATGTAGCCGACCGCACTTGGGAGCCGGGTGAAGCAAGGGCTTCATCATCGTCAGGAGAAGAGGCGTCAGCTTGCGCGTCAGGCAGCGGCGCAGCCAGCAAGTGGGTTGTGTGGCCGTGAGTCAGCAGGATAGCAGCAGTGTGAGGTCGGGAGCCAAGCGGCCACGGGGTAAAAAACCTGCTTCGCAGGTCCAAGAAAGTAGCGGCACAGGGGCTCAGCGAGGCAGCGGCGGCAGTAGTCACTAAGTGTGGAGCGTTGGCGGTAAAATCCGATACTCGGCTGGTGGCAGTTCTTTGCTAAGACACCGGGGAGGAGCCGAATTGGGTATAGTAAATTGTAGGCAGAAAGTAAAGCATGGCCAGGAGCTAACGTTGCACCAAGGGCCCGCGTAAAACAATGCAAGCGCACCAACCGGGGGCCTGGAAAACGTAGCTCAGATGTGGTGGTCCCCTCCCCGCCGCAGAAACAAAACACAGCAGCACCCAGTGGCTGCATCCCATTGCAGCCACAAGGGCTCCACCACCAATCAAAGGGAGCGTTTCTCTTTACATCATCTCCCGGGGTCCAGAGCCCCCTCCCTCGCTACTCGGGCCCAGAAAGTCGTTCAGCGAGGCGATTAAAGAGACAACGTATGCGTCCAACCATCCTAAGGTGCAGAAGCGAAACCCTCCTGCCCAATTTTGCTGGACTGCAGCCCTCCCTTTCCAAATGGGGGGACTCTGACCGTTCAGAGAACTAAGGGTTTTTGGCCAGCCGGATGGAGAGTTCCAACCGTAATTTCTTTCCAAAAAGGAATACCGCACTTCATAAATAGTAGAACAAAAGGGTGGCCACCCCTTGACTTATCGGTTTGTTTCAAGGGTGCACGCACA
Source organism: Phyllomedusa bahiana (assembly GCA_025379985.1). Lineage (NCBI taxonomy): Eukaryota > Metazoa > Chordata > Amphibia > Anura > Hylidae > Phyllomedusa > Phyllomedusa bahiana. Next base: position 5,620 of record JAODAL010045359.1, read on the forward strand.
CGGACGTGGGGAGCTGAACACGTTGGGGCCAGTACATGCCTTTACGGCCCACTGGCTGAATGTTTTCCCCTGCCCAGGCCCACCAACAACGGGCAGGAGACCCCGCTTTCTCCTCCACTTGTCAAACTGCCCCTGCGCCAATTCCCTGCTCCTCCTCCTCCACCACCACCATCTCGCCTCCACAATACTGCCCCTTTCAACCACATGTGTAAGGCAGCGGGTCACCATTTTCTACACCTGCTTCCCGGCGAACAAGTCACAGAGGGGAGGAACTTTTTTCCCCGTCTGCAAAAGAAACATGTTGGCTTTCTCCGCCCAACGCAAATGGGGAACCATGGTGACGAACAATGGAGTAACATGGTGTCCCGCTGCCCCCCGGGGAGGATGGTCCATGGCCCTGCAGGCGCACGTGATCAATCGGGTTTGTGAAAAGGTTCCTGAAGTCTTCCAGTGATCTTAAGAAGATTCTAAAAAGGCCACAAACGTGCATGCACTTCCTCCATCCTACAAACCCGGGAACACCCTCCTCGAGTTGCGCGGCAAAGGCACCCCCCAACACACTCTGAACGATGTTTCCACCCGTTAAATTTCCCACCCGACAGTTGGACGACTGTATGAACAAGAAACCCTTTTAACTTTTTTTGATGATCCAGGCGGACAGGAAAAACCCCCCTGTGTAATTTTGATTCACCAGGGGCAGCTCAGCTGACAACTGCCTTTGTTGAGGCCATTCGAGGAGTCCCGGGACTACGGGATGAATAACTTCTTCCACTGCTTCATTCCGGGAACAGATGCTAAAAATCTGTCTGGGCAGGGGACGGGAGACGTGCACTACTCTCGGGCCCACTTGAGTCTGGGGGGGACTGCAATAAGGAGGGGGACATTGGACAGAATTTTTGTCGGGGAAATGATGGATTTTCTACCCATGAAAGAAGGAGGAACGAGCACGGGAGGAGGTAATGGAGTTTGGGGGAAGACGAGGCAGATGACCCGCAAGCACCGGGCGTAACAGGGGAGAGGGAGCAGGGAGCCCCTCAGAGCACTTGTGCGAGGCCCCACACTCTGATTTTGCCTGGCTAGTGACAGCCGAATAGTCACCATCCGGCAGGGGGATGATTTCGGGCTCTCCACCCTATTGGACCCCCTCGCTACGGGCCAAAAGGGGGCCCTTTTTCCCCCGCTATTAAGGGAGGACAAACACAAATACTATGGGAAATCCCCTATCAGTTGGCCGCGCCTAGTGCGGCACGCCCCCCTGAAATTGACCGGGGGTTCTTCAGCGCTCACGTACTACTGCCGGGCTGCTGGGGGAAGGTTGGGCGGTCCAGTACCACTCCATCGCAGCAACCAAGTCTGGAGTCACTGATGACAGTTTCCCTTTCACTCCCAGTGGGGAGGCAGCCCCGGGCAGCAGCGCAGCAGCAGGACCGGGGGCAGACCCTAACCAACAGTGGTGCCTACTTACAGCCTCTGCCACCCCATTAAAGATCCGCTACTGCTGGGGGCCAAACGGATGTGTGGCCGCAACTTTCCGGTTTGCGGGAAAGCTGTCCTCCCGGCCAGAGTGTGGCATCAAGCGGGTGTTCAGGCGGGGTGGCCATCTTACCCCAAGGAGAACCCGTTTTTTCCCTGGGGAAAAGTGGGGAAAGACTGACCTTTGTCAAGAGAATCAGGCGTGGGCGGCCAGGATTCCACACACCAATGCCTTAGGGGTCAATAAATCACCCTGACGCCCCAAACCCCAAAAGGAGAAATGAGTCCGGGGTTTAAATACCTGCCTCACCACTATTCTGATGCCGCCACCTCCTGATGCCCACACTTCTGACATTTTTTCCCCTCCCACCAACCATCTTTTTCCAGGGGCGGTATTTCCACCACCCTCCACACTCTGTCATTTGGCCACTGTCTGAACCTGCGCTTTTTGCGGTGCCATACATCCACACGTGCATTGTGCCACTCCTGACCTCTGCGTTCCCTGCCTCCGTCACCTCCATCTCTTCATTGTCCACTCGGGCCTACTCCAGTTTTTTTTCCCCCTCTAGAATTGATTGTGCCACGTCTGAAACCCATTCTGATGCTGGGGGCTGCTCCTGACCCAGACACTGTGTCATTGTGCCCCCTTCGTGGCCTAATCAAGTTTTTGCCACCTCCAGAATGTCATTGTCCATCCTGACCCCCATGCTGCGCCGCCGCACCCTCCACTCTCTGTCATTGTTCCACTCGTGGCCTACTCCATTTTTTGACACCTCCAAATGTCTTGTGCCCCTCTGACCTCATGCTGCTCCCCCGACCTCCACTCCTTTTCATTGTCCACTCTGTGGCCACTACTGTTTTGCCACCTCCAGAATGTCCTTTTTGCCCCTTTTTGCCCATGCGCTGCCGCCACACCCCACTCTCGTCTTGGGCCCCCTGTGGCCCCACTCCTGTTTTTTTCCACCCAGAATGCATTGTCCACTGTCGACATCAGCGCTGCCCCTCCCCCCAAACCCCCTCTGTCATATTGCCATCTGTGGGCCCACTCCTGTTTTTGCCACCCCAGAATGTTATTGTGCCACTGTCTGACCTCATCGCTGCCGCCGTATCTCCACCTGTGTCATTGGCCACCTGTGGCCAAATCCTTTTTTGCCACCTCCCCGAATGTCATTGGCCACTGTCTGACCCCATGCGCTGCCGCTGTCACCCCTCCAGCCCCCTTCATTTTGCCCTCTGTGGGACCTAAAGTTTTTCCCCCCCCGAATACATTGTGCCCCCGTCCGACCTCAGCTCTGCCCCCCGTCACCCCCCCCACTCCTGCATTGTCCACCGTGGCCTACTCCATTTTTGCCCCCTCCGAATTCATTGTGCCAAAGTCGACCTCAGCTGCTGCCACGGTCACCTCCACTCTCTGTCATTGTCCACCGTGGCCCACACTGTTTGCCACCTCCAGAAGTCATTGTGCCACTGTCTGAAACCCATCGCTGCCGCCTCACCTCCCCTCTGTAATTGTGCCCTCTGTGGGCCCACCCTGTTTTTTTTTCCCCCTCCAGAATGTCTTGTCACTGTCACCCTCATGCCTTTCCGCCCTCAAACCCCGCTCTCTGTCATTTGCCACTCTTTGGGCCCACTCCATTTTTGCACCCCAAATGTCTTGTGCCACTGTCTGACCTCATTGCTGCCCGGGCCCCACCTCCACCTCATCATTGTGCCCTCTGGGCCTACTCTGTTTTGCCCCTCCAAATTCATTGTGCCCCCGTCTGACCTCATGCTCTGCCCCCATCACCTCAGCTCTCGTCATTGTGCCCCCTGTGGGCCCACTCCATTTTTTTCCCCCTCCAGAAGTCTTGTGCCACTGTCTGACCTCAGTTCTGCCGCCGTCACCCCACTATCGTCTTGGCCCCTCTGTGGCCTACTCTGTTTTTTAACCACCTCCAGAATGAATTTTTTTCCCTGCTACCCATGCTGCGCTGCCGTGACCAATCACTGGTCATTGTCCACTGTCTGACCTCATGTGCTGCTGTGGCTGCCCGCCGTGACCTACACACTCTGTCATTGTGCCACGTCTGACCTCTTGCGCGCGTGGCGCGCCCGACCACACACTGTGCTTGTGCCACTCTGTGCCTACTCCTTTTTTTTCCACCTCAGAATTTATTGTGCCCTGTCGACCTCATGCGCTGCTTTCTGTTAAAGCCCCTCAAATCCACACTGTGCATTTGTGCCCCCTCTTGCCCTACTCCTTTTTTTTGCTACCCCCCAGAAGTCATTTTTTCCACCTCTACCCTGCTGCTTTCCTGCCCCCATCACCTCCACACTCTGCCGATGTTGCCACCGAGCCCTCCTTGTTTTTTCCAGCATTGCTGCCTGACTTTTAAAACACAATTCCCCCCCCTTCATTTTTTGGGCATTTTGCCCCCTTTAAATCCCAGGGGAATTTTTTTAGTGAAGGATTCTAAGAGCGGGGGGCATATGTGCGTTCAACTAAACACAACATTTTATGAAGACCAAACCAAGCTCCCTTGCAATTTAAACATGACAACGTTTTACAGCACCCTGCAGGCTCTGTGCAGCCTGGGGAAAAAGCTGTTTTTTTAAAGTATTCCCAAGTAATTTGAACAAAGTTATTTTTTTTTGGAAAATTCGGCAAGGAGCGAACCGAATTTCGAGAAATTCGCCCATCTCTAATCATAATGTGTCACAATTAAGATACCAGGTGATTGATTCCATACAGATACCTCGACGCGGAGGAGACAGAATACGGTTGTTAAAACAGAGAGAATCCTTTTGGATTCATCATTTAGAGACACTGACTCCAAAGGGCCTCAACAGGGATTTTGACTTTTGTATTAATCTCTGATTTCCCCAGAATTTACCAATTAGGGTTATAGTTATCTATTATGGAGGTGTCTACATAATGAGGCGATTATTCTATTTCATTTTTTCTGGAGAACAATAATTTAACCCATTACCATCAAGGAGTTATACCTTGAGCCACGCGGAACATTTATTTCTTTAGACGTGGCCCAATAGGGATATTACTAGAACTTGAGAAAAGTTGTGGCTTGTCCATAATCTACATACATCTGTGAATGTCTCTCATGATTTAATGATATTTACTGTTGATGAAAGGTTTTGGATTAGATGCCTGTTTATAATTGGATAATCCGATACCTATTTTTTCTATTGGCCATATTGATACAATAGTATTTTTCAGGGTAACATTACTATGAAAGGATATGTTTTTTAATCAATACATAGGTGAGGTTACAAGAGCGTAATCGTTTTTTGTTGCGCATACTGGGAATATTCGGCATTTCATGTCTTAAGTGATAGGTTACGTCAGAATTGTGTAAGCGAACTATAAAAGTTTAGATGTAACGTTTAGACCCTGATGGGATGTTCATGTTCGCTACTGCTTAGTTTTAATAAAGTTTAGTGATACTCACATAGCTTTTAGATGCGATATCCCGTGACGTATGCTGCGCGTGCGCCCTACACATACTAGTCCTGATACTCCATGTTAGGTAATGGCATATCAGTGTGCATGCGCGCATGATATAAAATCTCGCGCGACTCACTAGCACACAGTTCCGGCTCCATCGACTCCTCAGAACAACATGCTACAGGTAAACCTTTGCAATTAGCGTTAGTTCCCCCTTTTTATTGTTATTATTACATGAGAATTGGTGCGGTTATTCTAAATTATTTGGGATAGACATATAACATTTTAATGTGGGGCATATGTAGATGTGTGCCGTCTCCCCTATGTTGGGAATGACTTGCACATTACCTTGATGATTAATCAGAATAGAATTTATAAATGGGATATTACTTGGTTAGCGATGGCACCGTAAGATGCATTCACAGATGTATTTGATGAATATAAAATATAAAATATGTCTAACATTAACATCATTACACATGCTAGTCATTTGAGATTAAAAATTATGATCTGGACAGCTACAGAGGATTTTTCCTTCTTCCTTGAATATTTTTTTTTTTAGAGAAAACGCCCTGGGTTATCTTGTATTTTGTTCATGATAAATTGCCTCTTTGTCTTATGTAAATATTCATTTTCTTTTTTGTCATTGTATTTCAATAGGTGTTATAAAATAAGAAAGAATTGAATAAGAGATGTAAAACTTGTAAAGTGAGTGATGATCTTTTTATTGTTTTTTTATGTCACTAACAACAATATACTTGTTATATTTGTTGTATATACTAACAACTCGTTGTTATTGTTTTTATTATTTTAGAGATTCGGTTGAAAAAGGTCCATTTAGGGACCGAAACGTACAAAGTATATGAATCTAACTATACATAAGATGGAAATATGTTGACCCTGTATTTTATGAAGCCGGATGATTATTTTGTTACTCAATAAAGTTTTGTTGAAATGAAAAATTGAAACATTAGTGTGCAACCTTTTTACATAAAGGACTGTTATAAATTTTTGGTTTGCACCCATCTTCCACCTGATAGAGTGCCAAAGACATTTTTTCTTTAAATTATATCTAGAAACTGTCTATATACTATTTGCATGAATCATTCTCTATTTCTATTTCCCTTGACCAGTTAAATCAGATACAGTATTATATGCTTGAAATGCACAGTTTTTGCTAGAGAATTACCTTCAGAATGTACTTGTTCTGAATGACGCTGAGGACATTAAAAAATGGACTCCCTATGACTTACTGAGGATCCAGCTTTTGTGATACAGACAAAATGGATACAGAGCATTCTTGTTTCAACATCTAGTATCCAGCACAGTAAACAACTCGAACGGTTTAACATTGTGCAACGCATGCAGAAATGTATATTACCATATATGAACTTATGCTTGATTCCTTATTAACTCGTCCCATCGAATGTCAGTTAACCAATGATCAAACAACACAATGTATACGTATCACACACTATAAAAGCTTCTACTTCCTGATAATAAAACAGAACTGCTTTCCAGACAAATCTGTGTGGATGGTACTTCCTGGGGCTCCAGCTGTATACAGCAAATATATATTAATTTGGAAGAGGTGGCAATCGGCAAGAGTACAGATACAAAAGGGTTAAACTGTACTTATCAGAAGGATATCCAAAATGTTTGACCCAAGTTATACAGTTTAAGGGCAATGTTATCAAATACTAATGAAATGTATGTAAAATTTTGATTTTGTAGAAATTAAACAAATGCCTTAAAAATTCTCTCTCTCTCATTATTCTGGCATTTGGCAAATATAAATAATTTTGGTAATCCTAATTGACCTAAACTGTATCAACTTCAATTATTTTCCTTTTGATTCTAATTGCTTTTAGATAAATGTTGTTATTTTTTGATGGAATCTTAGTAATTGGCTAAAACTGCATGAATCAAGTGGCAAACAAATATTTTTCTTGCATCATTGCTCTGTGACTATCATAATAATAAAATGTGTTTACTCAATTTAACTAATGCTTCACTATTGTGATTAGTGCTGTGCTTCAGATTTGGGTTTTCCTAAATTCAACCCAAATCTAAGCATCTTGATTCAAGTTGATTTCAAATATGACCTGAATCTAAGCAACTCCATTCAGGTTAGCCCAAATTGCCCCAAAAAATTATCCCTATCATATTTTTTTTCTTTTACATGGTTTTAGAGGTTAACTTACTATTCCGAGTCTGTTGTTGCTCTAGGGCCGGCATAATTTCTTGTCTAAATTCTGTCTCATCTGACTAATTTCCGGTTATCTTAACATGGGCAATATGTTACAGCAATAGTGAGTGACTTTCAATGTAGTGCCTGACATCACTTCTATTTACCATAACATAGGGCCTATGTTAAGGTAATGGGAAAGGATGTCAGATGGAACATCAGACATCACAAAAAAATTCATAGAATGTTCTTCAACCATTTTGTTTTATCAGTTGTATTGTCAGTGCAGATGTATTTCCCATGTAACTGTGGCTAATAATCCAGCAATAGTTACAGGGGAGATCAGAAAAAAAAGTGATGTAAAATTTTCCCCAAAAGGCTTTTTTTCTGAGCTTATAGCAGAGTGTGTGTGTGTGTGTGTAGCAAAATAAAAACACACACACAAAAATAAATATTATTAAAATAAATACTAACAGATCAAACTGCAACTTTATATCACATATGATGTTAGTATTTCTGTTATGTAATTTTTACATTGTTTTTTCTATATAAGTTTTTTAATTGTGTCACTTCTCCATCACACTCCTAAACAATAACCTGGGGCTCATGATATAATGAAAGTGAAACAACTTTATAAAATGTTTCAACTCTTTGTTACATTAAATTGAATATCTCAATTCATTTGTAGCAGTTTAAAGACATAAAAAAATCGTCCATAGTGCATTCTGATGATCCTCGATACTATGAGGTGCTCACAGTTCATAGTTCACGTTGCTCACTCAACTAACCGACTGAGATGTTATGCAGACCGTCGATGTAGTATCTGATCTAGGATGTTTCAGAGGCCATTGTCTTCTTCCTCACGCATAACCGGCTTACTAATTTTTTTTAAAAAAAACTTATTTTTAATTTATGCTGTTTCACATATCGTCAATTGGTCCAGATAAGTGGATGATATTTTTATGCTGTGGCGGGGCTCTTAGCTTTTTTGAGCATATGAATATTTGTCATTTGTTGACAAATTTTACTTTAACTAAAAATATACAGGTAATTCAGTTTCTCGATGTCAAAGTTAAAAGATACCAGTCAGACAAACATTTTAACACTGCTCTGTATCCAAGACCTGTGGCGTGCAAAAACTTTTTACATAGAGAGAGCTATCATGCTCCCCCTATGTTTCGAGGAATCCCTAATGGACAATTCATCTCTGCTAGGAGAATTTGTTCTTCTGATGATCAATATAAAATTTAAATGGTTAAGCTGGTAGACAAGTTTTCAATACGGGGCTACAATAAAAAGGAGCTAGTTAAAATGGGTGAAGAAGTACATCTTGACAGACAGCAGTTATTGAGTTCCAAGAAAAGGAATCAGATAATAGGATCAACCTAACCTCTTCCTATGATAGACATGCTAACATCATAAGAAGGGTTATCAATAAACACTGGAAGATTTTATCCAGTGATATAAAATATGGATATCTGTTTAAGGACAGACCACGCTGTATATTTAAAAGGGGACGGTCGATTGGGGACATGTTGATACGCTCAGACATTAGACCATGAATTTATGACAGACAAACTAGACTAGCATCGAGTCATCAATGTATGTCTTGCCAAAATTGTAATGCCATCATCAAGGGCCTTAATATCTGCCACCCCACATAAGGCTTTTCACCTGCCATACAAAAAATGCCATATATTTACTTGAATGCCCATGTGGTAAATTTTATATTGGCCAGACATGTAGACCTGTACATCTAAGACTAAATGAGCATTGTTCTGCCATTCAGCTATACGGCACTAAGAAATAGTTGAAGTTTCACAGGAAATAATAAGTAAATATAGCAAGACAAGTGTCGCCCATCATTTTTATGATGCTCTGCATAATGGATGTGACGTTAAAAGGTGCATAATCGATGAAGAATCTGTTTCTAATTTGAGCAATTTAAATAATAAGCTATTATGCCATGAAGCCTTTTGGATCCATGAGTTTCAATAACTAGCTCCGATAATAAGTCTTTAATGTAAGATACTATTTCTGACATAGCTTATTATTTAAATTATATATTTTGTATAAAATATATATATAATAAATATATATTATAAAAATATATATATATATATATATATATATATATATATATAATAATATATATATATAATATATATATAATATATATAAAAATTTAAATAATAAGCTATGTCACAAATAGCCTTTTAAATGATAGGCTTTATTATCGGGGCTAGTTATTGAAACTTATGGATCCAAAAGGCTTAATGGCATAATAGCTTATTATTTAAATTGCTCATATTGGTATATATCAGGGGTGGGCAATTAATTTTCCCATGGGGCCGCATGAGAAAGTGCGATGGTTTTGGGGGGCCGGACTAATAATAACATAGGATGAAGGGAAAAAATTCGTTTTTGGGGGATTATCTTTGTGGAAACTTACTGGGGGATATATCTATATACCTCTATATATACTGATGGAACACAGTAAGGCAGGTATATACAGCTCTCCTCAGTAAGGTAGGTATGTAGATGTATGTCCCCTCAGTCTGGCAGGTATATACAGCTCCCTCAGTCAGGTATATAGATATAGGTACCCGCAGGCAGGTATATAGATACAGCTCCCCACAGGCAGGTATATAGATAGGTACAGCTCCCCTCAGGCAGGTATATAGATAGGTACAGCTCCCCTCAGGCAGGAATATAGATAGGTTCAGCTCCCCTCAGGCAGGTATATAGATATGGGTACCCGCAGGCAGGTATCTAGATAGGTACAGCTCCCCTCAGGCAGGTATCTAGATAGGTACAGCTCCCCTCAGGCAGGTATCTAGTTAGTTAGGGCTCCATACAGGCAGGTATATAGTTAAAGCTTCACACAGGCGGTATATAGTAGGGTTCCCACAGGCAGTATATAGTAGGATTGGTTCCCCAGGCAGGTAATATAGATAGTTAGGTGTGTCCCCAGGCAGGTATATGGATAGTTAGGTGTGTTCCCCAGGCAGTATATGGATAGTTAGGTGTGTCCCCAGGCAGGTATATGGGTAGTTAGGTGTGTCCCCAGGCAGGTATATAGATAGTTAGGTGTGTCCCCAGGCAGGTAATATAGATAGTTATTGTGTCCCCAGGCAGGTATATTGATAGTTTAGGTGTGTCCCAGGCAGTTAGATAGTTAGGTGTGTCCCCAGGCAGGTATATAGATAGTTAGGTGTGTCCCCAGGCAGGTATATAGTTAGGTGTGTCCCCAGGCAGGTATAAAGATAGTTAGGTGTGTCCCCAGGCAGGTATAGAGATATTAGGTGTGTCCCCAGGCAGGTATAGAGATAGTCAGGTGTGTCCCCAGGCAGATATAGAGATAGGTGTGTCCCCAGCAGTATTAAGTAGCGTGTGTCCCCAGGCAGGTATAGAGATAGTTAGGTGTGTCCCCAGGCAGATAAATAGTTAGGCGTGTCCCCACGCCGGTATATAGAAAGTTAGGTGTGTCCCCAGGCAGGTATATAGATAGTTAGGTGTGTCCCCAGGCAGGTATATAGATAGTTAGGTGTGTCCCCAGGCAGGTATAGAGATAGCTAGGTGTGTCCCCAGGCAGGTATAGAGATAGCCAGGTGTGTCCCCAGGCAAATATATAGTTAGGTGTGTCCCTAGACAGGTATAGAGATAGCCAGATGTGTCCCCAGGCAGATATAGAGATAGCCAAGTGTGTCCTCAGGCAGATATAGAGATAGCCAGGTGTGTCCCCAGGCAAATATAGAGATAGCCAGGTGTGTCCCCAGGCAGGTATATAGATAGTGAGGTGTGTCCCCAGGCAGGTATATAGTTAGGTGTGTCCCCAGGCAGGTATATAGATAGCTAGGTGTGTCCACAGGCAGATATATAGTGAGGTGTGTCCCTAGGCAGGTATATAGATAGTGAGGTGTGTCCCCAGGCAGGTATACAGATAGCTAGGTGTGTCCCCCAGGCAGGTATACAGATAGCTAGGTGTGTCCCCCAGGCAGGTATATAGATAGTGAGGTGTGTCCCCAGGCAGGTATATAGTGAGGTGTGTCCCTAGGCAGGTATATAGATAGTGAGGTGTGTCCCCAGGCAGGTATATAGTGAGGTGTGTCCCCAGGCAGGTATGTAGTAAGGTGTGTCCCTAGGCAGGTATATAGATAGTGAGGTGTGTCCCCAGGCAGGTATATAGATCATTAGGTGTGTCCCCAGGCAGGTATATAGATAGTGAGGTGTGTCCCCAGGCAGGTATATAGTGAGGTGTGTCACCCCGCAGGTATATAGTGAGGTGTTCCAGCAGGTATTAGATAGTGAGGTGTGTCCCCTGGCAGGTATATAGTGAGGTGTGTCCCTAGGCAGGTATATAGATAGTGAGGTGTGTCCCCAGGCAGGCATATAGATAGTTAGGTGTCCCCCCCAGGCAGGTATATAGTGAGGTGTGTCCCCAGGCAGGTATGTAGTAAGGTGTGTCCCTAGGCAGGTATATAGATAGTGAGGTGTGTCCCCAGGCAGGTATATAGATAGTTAGGTGTGTCCCCAGGCAGGTATATAGATAGTGAGGTGTGTCCCCAGGCAGGTATATAGTGAGGTGTGTCCCCAGGCAGGTATATAGTGAGGTGTGTCCCCAGGCAGGTATATAGATAGTGAGGTGTGTCCCCAGGCAGGTATATAGTGAGGTGTGTCCCTAGGCAGGTATATAGATAGTGAGGTGTGTCCCCAGGCAGGTATATAGATAGTTAGGTGTGTCCCCAGGCAGGTATATAGATAGTTAGGTGTGTCCCCCAGGCAGGTATATAGATAATGAGGTGTGTCCCCAGGCAGGTATATAGTGAGGTGTGTCCCTAGGCAGGTATATAGATAGTTAGGTGTGTCCCCCAGGCAGGTATATAGTTAGGTGTGTCCCCCAGGCAGGTATATAGATAGTGAGGTGTGTCCTCAGGCAGGTATATAGTGAGGTGTGTCCCTAGGCAGTTATATAGATAGTGAGGTGTGTCCCCAGGCAGGCATATAGATAGTTAGGTGTGTCCCCCAGGCAGGTATATAGATAGTTAGGTGTGTCCCCCAGGCAGGTATATAGATAATGAGGTGTGTCCCCAGGCAGGTATATAGTGAGGTCGGTCCCTAGGCAGGTATATAGATAGTTAGGTGTGTCCCCCAGGCAGGTATATAGTTAGGTGTGTCCCCCAGGCAGGTATATAGATAGTGAGGTGTGTCCCCAGGCAGGTATATAGTGAGGTGTGTCCCCAGGCAGTTATATAGATAGTGAGGTGTGTCCCCAGGCAGGCATATAGATAGTTAGGTGTGTCCCCCAGGCAGGTATATAGATAGTTAGGTGTGTCCCCCAGGCAGGTATATAGATAGTTAGGTGTGTCCCCCAGGCAGGTATATAGATAATGAGGTGTGTCCCCAGGCAGGTATATAGTGAGGTGTGTCCCTAGGCAGGTATATAGATAGTTAGGTGTGTCCCCCAGGCAGGTATATAGTTAGGTGTGTCCCCCAGGCAGGTATATAGATAGTGAGGTGTGTCCCCAGGCAGGTATATAGTGAGGTGTGTCCCTAGGCAGGTATATAGATAGTAAGGTGTGTCCCCAGGCAGGTATATAGATAGTTAGGTGTGTCCCCCAGGCAGATATATAGATAGTGAGGTGTGTCCCCAGGCAGGTATATAGTAAGGTGTGTCCCTAGGCAGGTATATAGATATGTGGTTTTGTCCCTAGGCAGGTATATAGATAGTTAGGTGTGTCCCCCAGGCAGGTATATAGATAATGAGGTGTGTCCCCAGGCAGGTATATAGTGAGGTGTTTCCCTAGGCAGGTATATAGTTTGAGGTGTGTCCCCAGGCAGGAATTTATATAGTTAGGTGTGTCCCCCAGGCAGGTATAGAGATAGTTAGGTGTGTCCCCAGGCAGGTATATAGTTTTATGGCCAAAAATAACAAACACTAATACTCACCTTGGCTTACCAGCTTCCCGGCCAAGCGCGCTCATCTTCTATCCGAGGAGCTTCCCGGGCTGGTGGCGTGATGACGATCATGCCGCCAGCGCCGTGACGCTCCTCCTGTCAGCTCCTGGTCCCGCACAGAGTTATTACTCTGCGTGCGCCGAGAGAGCAGCGGCGCGGTGACGGAGTCATCGCGTCGCTGCTAATTCACCAGCAATAGTAGCGCTGACGCCCGCGGCGGCCTCTCAGCAATACCCGGCCGGGCGGGCGTCAGTGCTACTATTAGCAGACCTGGGCATGTACGCCGCGGGCCGCATCCGACGAGCTGGAGGGCCCAGGTCTGATATAATATATGTCTGTGATACAAAAGTGACAAAATTGCAAAACGTATATAACAAAAAAAAAATGATGTAAAGATTAAATAACAATACAGCCTAACATAGCAAAAAAAACAGTGAAAATATTACAGTAATTGAGTGCAAGAAAGCGTTATAGCATTCAAACCAGCGTGTACTGCGGAAAAGAAAAATGTGCCTGGTCAGAAGGAGGGTAATTGTCCCAGTCAGGAATTAGTTAAAAGGAGTTTGCTACCTAACTAGGCATGTTTTCACTGTTTGTTTTGCCTTTATTAATTGATCAAATGTTTTAGATTTTTTAGTACTTTCAAAATTTCTGTAAATCTTTATTGTATATTAAAAGATAAAAGAACAATATTTTAGTGTTTCATGTCATCTTTGCCCACTTGTTTTTTTTTTTCCTTTTTTTGGGGGACAACTTATTTAAAAAAGCTGAAAATATTTTTTATGATCAAACTGAAAAACCAAAATAAATCTTAGTGTTATAAGTAATAATTGTCTATAATTTAGAATATCCTTTCTGCCAAATGACAACAGTGATTTGCTCATTGAAACAATCATGTGTAGAGGAGCATTTATTGATCTTGAAATTTTATTCAAGAAATTATTCAAGAAAAAATAGAAGATATAAGGATTTTATAATTTGTTTCTTCATTTTCTGCTGTGGTACAGCTTGTTTAACAATATTTACAAAGCACTTCAGGGAGCCAGACTTAATTTATGGCCTGAGCTCTAATTTCCCATGCCAGGATTCCACAACAAATTTTACACATCCTACTACAGTATTTTGGCTGAATAAACTTGTCCACAAGACCACAAATTCATTTAAAGCTGGAGAGACAATTTATTGCCTTAATCTTAGGGTAGCTTACCCTGTCCAAGCAGAGCAATTGTCCTGAAAAGGTTGGCTACGTATTCAAACCTTATCCTGACTAGAGATGGGTGAATCGATTCTAATGAATTGGAATTTGTTTAGAATTTCAGGAAAACTTCGGTTCTGCATGAAGCCGAAGATTATGGTGATTCGCGGGAACGAGGCGTGTTTTTAATTGGTAAAATGACCGCAAGCACATGCCGTTACACGGAGCAGAGAACTCTGGGAGGAAGAAAGGAGGACCCTAAATGACATGTGCAGACATGAATCCAATCAGAGACTGTCGGGATTCTGTGACGTCACAGCACTATATAAGTGCGGACGGCACCTGCGCTTCCACATTCCTCTCATTGTGTTCTGGCATAGTGTCTGTGCTGCTGATCCTGCTCTTTCACAGATCTCATTATAACTAGAACCACTATTGTGACAAATGAACCAGTCACAGTCCCTCCAAAATCAAATTTCTAACCAGAACTGGTGACATAAAATATATAAAATATAACTTTTAATAATACGTTAAAACAATTGCATCGCTAAAAACAAATACTGGCATATAACAATGGCAGCATCTATAACTAGGACAACACCCTAGATGACCCTGGATAACTAGTTGTCACCTACAAATAGCCAGGATGATCGTCCCGAATAAGGACGGTCCTGTCAGGAACCTCTCCCTAACTATAGAAACCCTACACAATCCCTTATATACAATATACTCTCATTTAAACAATGCCAACATGTTTCGATCCTCACAGATACATACTGTCTCAAGATAGTTGCTGTCAAGTGGATAAATGGATCCTGGCACATGCAGGGTATGATAAAATTTCTTACCAACATAGCTTCAACAATGGATCCAAACGACCAGTAAGTGGCACAAAGCTGTAGTAATAAACAACATGTGCCAATCAGTTAACCATTCTCAAAATACATGGCAAAACAGCCCAGAGTCAATACACTCATAGTTACCTGCAAGCCACAAGATTCGCAAAGAGACCGCTGCCAGACACCCTCCGTGTATGACGGAGTGTGGCACCTGGGCGATGCTGCACTGGAGACGCCGAAGGACGGGCCGGGCGCTCACTTAAGCGCCCACGCGCGCGACGGATATGACGTATCGCGGCCACAATCCCAATTGAAACTAAAGCGTCCATAGTAACCAAGCTGCCGCGGTCAAAAGCAGCCAACAACAAAAACGGGCCCCATAGATAAAAGAGGCACCAGGTAACTAATATAGGAACACATGGCTTATTAGGACAAAAGGGTCAGTAATTATTTATATAACCGCTACTTTTATCACAAGACTCATGATGGAAAAATGAAACATATGCCATGTCTATATAGAGGAGATTAAACAATACAATCAGGACTCAGAGGAGGAAGTAAAATTTCTCAGATAAAGCAACTAAAATCCATTTGCTCGTTTAGACCATGAGGGGTCATTGTTTTTAGAGTAAATGTCCAAAAGGTTTCCCTCTGTAATAATTTTTGATCAAAGTTTCCTTTGTGAACGGACACCGTGATTTTATCAATGCCTGTCCAGGAACTACAGAAAGGACTCTCCTATGTACCTACTAGTAGGTTCAGCCTCTTTGAGTGGACTCGAGATTTGTATCTTTTTGCAAGAAAACTGCATTTGCATAAGTTTTTCTCACTAAGAGACAAAAGGGAGTGTAAGGAATTGGGAATTCCCACGTTCGTCTTTTATATGGTCTATCTACAGTACCGGCCACTGACTTAGGGAAAGGTCCCTTTACTGACCTAAAAATTAAGAGCCATAGGATGCCACCTAAGACTGATACCTCTTGTATTGATGTATTTTTGGATTTAACTTTGAGGGATCTTTAAAAAATCAGAATGATCCCAGACAAGAATTGTTCTGAGCCTGAACTACAGGCACTATGTGTTTTGGAAAATGATGCCACTATCTGTATTAAACCCTCTGATAAGGGGGGAAACATAGTGGTTCTTGATCGCATTCAGTATAGAGATATGTGTTATAGGCTGCTTTCAGACACGTCATGCTATAGAGTCTTACCTAATGATCCTACTTCAGATTTCAGTTCCGAATTAAAATCTATATTAAGTGAGGCACTTTCACTTCGGTTGATTGATGAAACTGAGATGGAATTCATGCTCCCCCGCTATCCACATATTGTGACTTTTTATAGCCTTCCTAAGGTTCATAAGGGGACATTCCCTTTGAAAGGTCGTCCAATAGTTTCAGGGATTGGCTCTTTATCACAAAATTGTGGTATCTACATTGATAAGATCATCTTTCCCTTTGTACAGTCACTTTCATCCTATACCAGAGACACCACTGACCTTCTGAAACGGTTGGAAGGGATTTTTGTGGATCAAAACACGTTATTGGCAAGCATAGACGTTGAGTCTTTATACACAAGTATACCACATCATCTCGGTATAGAGGTGGTTAAGTCTTTTCTCCGTACACGAGGTATTCAATTTGAGGAACACAACAGATTTGTGGCTGCTCTTTTAGAGTTTACACTCACCAGAAACTATTTTTTGTTTGACAATAAGATTTACCACCAGTTGCGAGGTACGGCCATGGGAGTTCCTGTGCGCCTTCCTACGCTAATCTGTACCTCGGCTGGTGGGAATCTTCTGTGGTTTTTGGTGATGATCCCCCTATACATGCCGACAAGATAGCTCTTTGGGCCAGATTTATTGATGATTTTTTTTATCATTTGGAACGGTAGTTCAGCAGAATTTTGTACAATGGTAGAGGCCCTTAATATCAACAACCTGGGACTTAAATTTACATATGAAATCAAAGCAGACTGCCTACCCTTCTTGGATGTATGTATAACCAAAACATCTTCTGGTGAACTTTCAACAACAATTTTCAGGAAACCAACTGCCACCAATTCCTTATTATGCTTGGAGAGTCACCACCCAACACCTCTCAAAAAAGGGATTCCCCTTGGTCAGTATGTATGCCTCGGGAGAAACTGCTCTTCTGAGGTGGAATTTCACGTACAAGCCACTGACCTTAGAGAGCGTTTCCTGGCAAGAGGATATCCTGACTGTGTACTACGACACGCATTTCATAATGCATTAAAAGCTGATCGTGTCAGCCTTTTGACCCCAAAAGTCAATCATGGATATTCCCACTGTACGCATATTATAGGGACCTATGATAACGCAGCACCGTTTGTAAAACAGGTCATACAACGCTATTGGCACATTCTAAAGATGGATCCAGATATTAAAGACTATCTTCGAGAATCCCCGTCCATCACATATAGACGAGGCAGGAGTCTCCGAGATCGTGTAGTTTAAAGTAATTTTTCCATGTCTTGTTCGGAATCATGGCTATCTAGACCAATTGGATCATTTAGATGCGGAGATTGTTTAGCGTGTTCCCATGTAAAAAAAACAACCTGTTTTACAGGGATAGATATGAGTAAAACCTTTAGTATACGCCACTTTATTAACTGTAAGACGTCATTTGTGGTGTATTTGATTACCTGTGTGTGCGGTCAGAAATATGTGGGAAAGACAACACGTCAACTGTGTCGTCTTATATGTGAGCATCTGGGAGACATCTGATATGAGCGTGACACAGCCGTGTCACGACATGTCTGGAGTCATCATGGCGGGGACGTAAAATGCCTAAAATGGACAGGCATTGATAAAATCACGATGTCCGTTCGCAAAGGAAACTTTGATCAAAAATTATTACAGAGGGAAACCTTTTGGACATTTACTCTAAAAACAATGACCCCTCATGATCTAAACGAGCAAATGGATTTTAGTTGCTTTATCTGAGAAATTTGACTTCCTCCTCTGAGTCCTGATTGTTTTGCTTAATCTCCTCTATATAGACATAGTATATGTTTCATTTTTCCATCATGAGTCTTGTGATAAAAGTAGGGGTTGTATAAATAATTACTGACCCTTTTGTCCTAATAAGCCATGTGTTCCTATATTAGTTACCTGGTGCCTCTTTTATCTATGGGGCCCGTTTTTGTTGTTGGCTGCTATTGCCACGGCAGCTTGGTTACTATGGACGCTTTAGGTTCAATTGGGACTGTGGCCGCGATACGTCATATCCGTCGCGCGCGTGTGCGCTTAAGTGAGCGCCCGGCCCGTCCTTCGGCATCTCCGGTGCAGCATCGCCCGGGTGCCACACTCCGTCATACACAGAGGGTGTCTGGCAGCGGTCTCTTTGCGGATCTCGTGGCTTGCAGGTAACTATGAGTGTATTGACTCTGGGCTGTTTTGCCATGTATTTTGAGAATGGTTAACTGATTGGCGCATGTTGTTTATTACTACAGCTTTGTGCCACTTACTGGTCTTTTGGATCCATTGTTGAAGCTATGTAGGTAAGAAATTTTATCATACCCTGCATGTGCCAGGATCCATTTATCCACTTGACAGCAACTATCTTGAGACAGTATGTAACATTTCATTTTGTGTTATTTAAGTGGTGGTCTATATCTTTCTATCCACTTTATCACAATCACTTTGAGACAGTATGTAATACTTCACCAAGGGTCATCTAAATGTTGGTTTATATCTTTTGTATTCCCTTACTCTTCATTTCCCTGTATTTGTCCCCTGAGGAGATCCTGGTATCTGGGAGGATCGAAACATGTTGGGATTGTTTAAATGAGAGTATATTGTATATAAGGGATTGTGTAGGGTTTCTATAGTTAGGGAGAGGTTCCTGACGGGACCGTCCTTATTCGAGACGATCATCCTGGCTATTTGTAGGTGATAACTAGTTATCCAGGGTCATCTAGGGTATTGTCCTAGTTATATATGCTGCCATTGCTATATACCAGTATTTGTTTTTAGCGATGCAATTGTTTTAATGGTATTATTAAAAGTTACAGATCTCATTATACAGCTTTAATTAGTGATTGGGGAGGAAGAAAAAGACCATTACAAGTCTGTTACTTGCTCACTCACTCAGTGCTCTGTTTCTGCTGCTACACAGATCTCATTATACTGCTTTATTCAGCGAGTGTGGAGAAAGACCACTATATATCTGTTACTTTCAACACTCAGCGTTCTGGATCCCTTTGCTCTATACAACGCATCCTGAAAGAAGCTGCTTTTATCAGAGACTGGGGCTCAGTTGCCTAAATTTAATGCCACCAGCGTTATCATTTTGTTTAGTTTGTGGGGTCTTCTCCCAGGGTGTCCAGAGTGGGTGTAATTCTGCCCCATATACACTGCAATCTCACTTGTTTTATTATTAGGGAATTTCAGGTTCTAAAAATCCACTAAATCCTGTTAGTGTTGCATTGGGAGTGAAATAGAGTGCTTTTTTCTGTCCGCCATTATTTAAATCTCACATGTTGTATTATTAGGGACTTTCAGATTCAAGAAATCCACTCAATCCTGTGTGACCGGTGTATTGGGATTGAAATACAGACCGCTTTTTTGTCCGCCATTATTTAAATTTCTCTTGCTATATTATTAGGGAATTTCAGATTCAAGTAATGCACTCAATCCTGTGTTACCATTGTATTGGGAGTGAAATGCAGTCCGCTTTATTGTCCGCCATTATTTAAATTTCTCCTGCTATATTAGGGAATTTCAGATTCAAGTAATCCACTCAATCTTGTGTGACCGTTGTATTGGGATTGAAATACAGACCGCTTTTTTGTCTGCCATTATTTAAATTTCTCCTGCTTTATTATTAGGGAATTTCAGATTCAAGTAATCCACTCAATCTTGTGTGATCGTTGTATTGGGATCGAGATACAGACCACTTTTTTGTCCACTATTATTTATATTTCTCCTGCTTTATTATTATGGAATTTCAGATTCAAGTAATCCACTCAGTCCTGTGTTACCGTTGTATTGGGAGTTAAATGCAGACTGCTTTTTTGTCTGCCATTATTTAAATGTCTCCTTCTGTATTATAAGAGAATTTCAGATTCTGGGAATCCTATATCCTGTTAGTGTTGTACTTGGAGTGAAATACAGGGTGTGTATTTATCATATACAGACATCTTCATTAAACAGAGTCTGTAAACTTTTGATCAGACAGTATGTCAGACAGAGAGGTGGCAGGCTCTTCACATACGAGTGGTAGTGGCACAAACGTTCCTGGAGCAGGCACAGGTCGCATCACAGTAAGGGGACATCGTAGCAGGGGTGACTCGGTGAGGCCAGAACTGCTGGTGTCATCTAGTGGCCGTGTGTTGACCACCAACCCAAGGGTTCTTGATTGGTTGACTAGGTCATCCACTTCCTACCAGATGACATTTGACAACCCTAGCCAAGAGTCGGTGGGAACATCAGACACAAGCCTTAGTTGGCATGGCCCGGAAGCAGGTCAGCGGCCTGCACCTGTCCTCAACCCGCCTCTGTCCCGTTCGGTTCCCTCAGCCAGAGATCTACTATGTGATCTGGGCTCACCGCCACTATACAGCGAGGATGAACTTTTTGAGGACAGTCAGCAGCTTCTTGGCAGCATAGAGGTGGGGCTGACATCCACTGCTTCTTCCTCTAGGCGGGAAAGTAGTGATTTGGAGAGTGGCACAGGAGGTTATGTTGCAAGCAGTCATGCTCTGCATACTGAGACCGTTGAGAAGAATAGCAGTGAGGAGCAAACACAAATCGATGACGATGTGGCCGATCGCACTTGGGAGCTGGGTGAAGCAAGGGCTTCATTATCATCGTCGGGAGAAGAGGATGTCAGCTTGCGTGTCAGGCAGCGGCACAGCCAGCAAGCCGGTAGTGTGGCCAGAAGTAAGCAGGGTGGCAGCAGTGCGAGGTCGGGAGCAAAACAACCCCGGGGTAGAAAACCCACTTCGCAGGTCCAAGAAAGTAGCGACACAGGGGCTCAGAGAGGCAGCGGCGTTAGTAGTCACTCAGTGCAGCGCTTTGGTGGTAAAATCACCTACTTGGCGGTGTGGCAGTTTTTTGCTAAGACACCGGAGGAGCCGAACATGTGTATATGTAGAATTTTGGGCAGAAAGTGAAGCGTGGCCAGGAAGCTAACGTTGGCACCATGGCCCTGCGTCAACATATGCAGTGTCACCATCCAGTGGCTTGGCAGAAACGTGTCTCAGATGTGGTGGTCCATCCTGCCGCTGCAGCAACAGCAGCAGCGGCGCACAGTGGCACACATGCCATTGCAGCCAGTCAAGGCTACACCACCTCTGCAGAAGGGAGCTGTTTGTCTTTGCCATCATCTCCCGGTCCAGATGCTCCTGCTCCTCGCCACTCATAGCGCCAGCAGTTGTTCAACAAGTCAATTGCCATGAGACAACAGTGTCCGTCCAACCATCCTAAGGTTCTCCTGTCCAAGTTGTTGGTACTGAAGTCCCTCCCTTTCCAAGTGGTGGACTCTGCACCATTCAGAGAACTAATGGCTTGTGCCGAGTCGAGGTGATGAGTTCCAAGCCGTAATTTTTTCCAAAAAGGCAGTACCAGCCCTTCACAAATATGTAGAACAGAAGTGGGCCAGTCCTTGAGCCTATCGGTTTCTTCCAAGGTGCACGGCAGTGTGGATATGTAGAGCTGTAACTACGGTCAGGGTAATTACATGTCCTTTATGGCTCACTGGGTGAATGTGCTTCCTGCCCAGCCACACCAACAACTTGAACAGGAGACGCCGCTTTCTCCTCCATGTTGTCAAACTGCTGCACCTGCATAATGCAGCAAGAAATCGATGTGTGGCTTTCTCCACGCCCACTTCAAATCGGAACCATGGTGACGGACAATGGGAGTAACATGGTGTCCGCGCTGCACCGAGGGATGGTCCATGCGCCCTGCATGGCGAACGTGTTCAATCTGGATGTGAAAAGGTTCCTGAAGTCTCCACGATCTAAAGACATTCTAAAAATGGCCAGGAAACTGTGCATGCACTTCATCCATTCCTGCAAAGCCAGGCACATTCTCCTTGAGCTGCAGCAGCAGAATGGCCTCCCCCAACACACACTGATATGCGATGTTTCCACCCGTTGGAATTGCAGCCTTCACATGTTAGACCGACTGTATGAACAGAGAAGGGCCATTAACAATTTTTTGATGATACAAGCGGACAGGAGTACTCCCCTGTGTAACTTTGATGTCAGCCAGTGGCAGCTGAGGTGTGACACCTGTCGTTTGCTGAGGCCATTTGAGGAGGCCACGTTATTTGTTAGTCACCAGGACAACGGGTTGTATAACGTCATTCCACTGCTTCATGTCCTGGAACAGATGTTGCAAAATCTGTCTGGACAGGGGACTGGAGACGTGGCGACTACATCTCGTGGCCACATGAGTCCAGTGGGGGCTGAACTGGAGTAGGAGGATGAGGACATTTGAGCACAAACATTGTCTGGTGAAATGAGTGGTTTTTCTACCCAGGTGACAGGAGAGGAGGAGCAGGAGCATCCGGAGGAGGTAGATGGAGATGAGGAAGACGAGGCTGATGTCCCAGAAGCACCGTGGCAGTATACAGTGGAGATGGAGGCAGGGAGTCCCTCAGTCACTTGCGCAGATGGCCCGCAGCATGCTGATTTGACTGGCTAGTGACAGCCGAATAGTCACCATCCGGCAGAGGGATGACTTCTGGCTCTTCACCCTCTTGGACCCTCGCTACCTGTCCAAAATAGGTGCCTTTTTTCCAGCTGCCGAGAGGGAGGAGAAACTAGCGTACTATAGAGAAATCCTGTGTAGTCAGTTGGCCGCTGCCTATGTGCGGCATCGTCCATCCTCTGTAAGGTCTGACCGGGGATTCCTCATCGCTAGAGATGGGCGAATTTCTCAAAAATTCGGTTCGCCGACTTCACAGAATTTTCCGACAAAATTAGTTTTTGTCCGCATTACTTCGGGATGAATCGCGTTAAAAAACAGCTATTTCCAGGCTGCACAGAGCCTATAGGGTGATGTAGAACGTTGTGCCATGCTTAAATATGCAGAGGGAGCTTGGTTTGGTCTTCATACAAAGTTGTGTTTTAGTATGACACGCATAAGACTGCCGCCGCTCTTAGAATCGCTTCACTATAAAATTCCCTGGGCACTTAAGAGGGCAAAACTGACCAAAAAACTGAAGCGACAGCTGGAAAAAAACAAGCTGAGGGCTCAGGTTGCAACATCAGTGACAGAGTGTGGAGGTGACGGCAGCAGCCACAGCAGAATGAGGTCAGAGAGTGGCACAATGACATTCTGGAGGTGGCAAAAACAGGAGTAGGCCACAGAGTGGCACAATGACACAGTGTGGAGGTCACGGCAGCAGCCACAGCAGCAGCATGAGGTCAGACAGTGGCACAATGATAGAGTGTGTAGGTCACGGCAGCAACCACAGCAGCAGCATGAGGTAAGACAGTGGCACAATGACATTCTGGAGGTAGCCAAAAGAGGAGTAGGCCACAGAGTGGCACAATGACAGAGTAGGTCACAGCAGCAGCCACAGCAGCAACATGAGGTCAGACAATGGTACAATGACATTCTGGAGGTGGCACCAACAGGAGTAGGCCACAGAGTGGCACAATGACACAGTGTGGAGGTCACGGCAGCAGCCACAGCAGCATGAGGTCAGACAGTGGCACAATGACATTCTGGAGGTGGCAAAAACAGGTGTAGTCCACAGAGTGGCACAATAACACAGTGTGGAGGGCACGGCAGCAGCCACAGCAGCAGCATGAGGTCAGAAAGTGGCACAATGACAGAGTGTGGAGGGCACGGCAGCAGCCAAAGCAGCGCATGAGGTCAGAAAGTGGCACAATGACAGAGTGTGTAGGTCACGGCAGCAGCCACAGCAGCAGCATGAGGTCAGACAGTGGCAATTGTTTATTTAGAGGTGAAAAACAGGACTAGGCCACAGAGTGGCACAACGACAGAGTGTGGAGGTGACAGCAGCAGCATCAGCAGCAGCAGCATGAGGTCAGAGAGTGGAACAATGACAGAATGTGGAGGTGGGTGGCAATAGCAGTCCATGGTAAAGATGGTGGTAGGCAGATGGAGAAATTGACAGCAGATGTGTGGCATCAGGCGGGTGGCGGCATCAGAATAGTAGCTGAGGCAGGTAGTTTGAACCCAAACTCATTTCTCAAAGTTTTGGTGAGGCATCATGGTGATGAAATCTTACGCCTAAGGCTTTGGGTTTGTGTGGAAATCCTGGCCCGACCCACGTTTGGATTATTTTGCCCAAGGTCAGTCGTTCCACATTTCCTGTGGACAAGCGGGTTCTCCTTGGGGTACGTGGCCCCCGCCGCACTGAACACCGCTCTGATGCCACCCTACTGGCCGGGCAGGACAGCTTCTCCACTGCAAACTCGGCAAGTTGCGGCCACACATCCAGTTTGGCTGCCCAGTTGTCCAGTGGATCTTTTAACTGGGGTGGCAGAGTGCTGTCCAAGTAGGCCACGACCTGTTGGTTCAGGGTCTGCTCTAGGTCCGGCTGCTTCTGGCGACTGACCTCCTCACTAGGCGGGTGAAGGAAGCTGTTCATCGGTGACTCCAGACTTAGGTTGCTGCTGATGGAGCGGGTACTGCTCCGACCACCCCACCTTCCCACAGCAGCTGCAGCAGTAGCACATGAGCGTTGAGGAACCCCCCGGTCAGACCTGTCAGAGGGGGACGATGCGCAAAATAGGCAGCGGCCAACTGACTACGGAGGATTTCTCTATAGTATTTGAGTTTGTCCTCCCTCTTACCCGTGGGAAAAAGGCTCCCATTTTGGACCGGTAGGAGGGTCCAATAGGGTGGAGAACCAGAAGTCATCCCTCTGCCGGATGGTGACTATTCGGCTGTAACTAGCCAGGCAAATCAGCATGCTGCGGGCCATCTGCACAAGTGACTCCCTGCCTCCATCTCCACTGTATACTGTCACGGTGCTTGCGGGTATCTGCCTCGTCCCTTATCATTCCATCTACCTCCTCCAGCTGCTCTGCTCCTCCTCTCCTGTCACCTTTGGGTAGAAAATTTATAATTTCACCAGACAAAGCTTCTGCTCCAATGTTCTCCTCCTCTCCAGTTCAGTCCCCACCGGACTCATGTGGCCACGAGATTTGGGGTCGCCACGTCCCAGTCCTGCCCAGACAGAGTTTTCAGCATTTTGTTCCATTACATGAAGCAGTGGAATGACGTTTATTCATCCGTAGTCCTGGCGACTGACAAATAAGGTGGCCTCCCCGAATGGCCTCAGCAAACGGCAGGTGGCAAGCATGAGCTGCCCCCTGCTGACATCAAAGTTACACAGGGGGGTCTCCTGTCCACTTTTGGATCATCAAAAAAATCGTTAATGGCCTTTCTATGTTCATATAGTCGGTCCAACTTTTGCAGGCTTGAATTCCAAACGGGTGGAAACATCGCATATCAGAGTGTGTTGGGGGAGATGTTCTGCCCCTGCAACTCAAGGAGTATGTTCCCGGCTTTGTAGGAATGGATGAAGTGCATGCAAAAGTTTGCTGGCCATTTTTCGAATCTTCTGAAGATCGGTGGAAGACTTCAGGAACCTTTTCACAACCAGATTAAACACATGCGCCATGCGGTCGATGGACCAACCCCTCGGTGCAGCGCAGGCACCTGTTCCCCCCATTGTCCGTCACCATGGTTCCCATTTGCAGTTGGAGCGGAGAAAGCCACACATCGATTTCTTGCTGGGATAACGCGGAGCGTTCCTCCCCGTGTGATTTGTTCGCCGAGGCAAGCCAGGTGTAGAACTGCGTGACAAACCCCTGTGCCCCGCACATGTAGTATGATGGAGAAGTACTTGTGGAGGCTGAGGGTGGTGGTGGAGGAGGAGGAGGCGGGACATTGGGGAGGAGCAGTAGTTTGACAAAGTGGAGGAGAAAGCGGGGTTCCTGTCCAGTTGTTGGTGTGCCTGGTCAGTAAGACATTCACCCAGTGGGCCATAAAGGACATGTACTGGCCCTGTTCGTAGTTACAGCTCCAGACGTCCGTGCTGCCGTGCATCTTGGAACAAACCGATAAGCTCAAGGACCTTTTGTTCTACATATTTGTGAAGGGCTGGTACTGCCTTTTTGGAAAAGAAATTACGGCTTGGAACTCGCCACCTAGGCTCGTCACAGGGCCCTTAATTCTCTGAACGATGCAGAGTCCACCTTTGGAAAGGGAGGGGGCCCCAGTACCAAAAAATTGGACAGGAGCTGGTCAGCTTCTGCCCTTGGATGTTGGGGAAA
>JAODAL010045360.1:0-32008 GCA_025379985.1 Phyllomedusa bahiana
TAAAAGACAGCAAGGTTTATGACAACCTGTATTCCATTTACTCACTTTATCTTTAGAAGTTTTTGCTTGTCAATGTTTTGGGTCATGTTTGCTGTGAGATACAGCAACAATCATGGTCCTTTGTAACAGAAATGTGGCTTCTAAGTGGCATTTCTCCCTCAAATTTTTAACAGTGGCTGAGAAGTCATTTTTATAATTTTTTGGGTCATGCTGCTTTGAAATGCAGCAATACTACAGGTCCTATTAGAAAAAAATCTTGTTTCTAACAGACATTTGTTCTTCACAATTGACCAAAGTGGCTCAAGGGTCATGCTTTGGATTTTTTGGGGGCATTTTGCTGTGACATCGCTATACTACAGGTTCCATTATAAAAAAAAAATTGTTTCTAACAGACATTTGTCTTCACAATTGTCAAAAGTGGCTCAGGGTCATGTTTTGAATTTTTGGGGGCATTTTGCTGTGACATGCAGCTATACTACAGGTCCTATTATAAAAAAATGTTTGTTCTAACAGACATTTGTTCCTCACAATTGTCAAGAGGGGCTCAAGGGTGATGGTGTTTGTCAGAAACAGGAATGGGGTAGGACACTGTTAATGGACACATATTGCAAAATGACTTGTTTTTGGCAAGATCTTAACAGAGCTATCAATCCCTGTATTGAGACAACCCATTTAATACAATTAAAAAAAGACAAACTAAGACATGGTGGATTCCATCCTTTTTTTTAAAAAATGTGTTTTCTAGAATTTAAACTACTAAAAAACTTGCATTTTACAAAATAGCTGGTAAAAAAATTCCTCTGAATTGCACAAGGGAGGTAGAGGAAGACTTGACCAGATTTAGGTTTTCAAAAGGACAGGGAGTATGAGCACAGACAGAGAACAAAAGAACAGAGACAATTTTCCCCCAGCCGTTATAAAAAGAAAAAAATAATGCCAAAAAAAGGGCACCTGGTGGGAAAAGGAGCGTTAACCACCAGTAAATTCCAAGTGAAGCTCTAGTGGTCCGCATCAACGGGGGGCAAGCGCTACCCAGGGACATGGAAGAATATGTCCAGGAAACTAAAATGGTGGTGAAAACCCTTTTTCCGGACTTTTTAATCCTGATTCATTTCAGGTTGGGGCTCAAGCGTGTCCCAGGACAGGGATAGTCAATGTCCAGTGAAACTAAAATGGTGGTTGAAAGGAAATCCTTTTTCCGGCACTGTTTAATTTGGGGTGTCCTGCAGGTTTTGGGCTCATGCGTGTCCCAGGACAGGGATAGTCAATGTCCAGTGAAACTAAAATGGTGGTTGAAAGACTCCTTTTTCCGGCACTTTTTAATCTGGGGTCATGCAGGTTTGGGGCTCATGCTGTGTCCCAGGACAGGGATAGTCAATGTCCAGTGAAACTAAAATGGTGGTTGAAATACTTCTTTTCCGGCACTTTTTAATCTGGGGTCATGCAGGTTTGGGGCTCATGCTGTGGCCCAGGACAGGGATAGTCAATGTCCAGTGAAACTAAAATGGTGGTTGAAAGACTCCTTTTTCCGGCACTTTTTAATCTGGGGTCATGCAGGTTTGGGGCTCATGCTTTGGCCCAGGACAGGGATAGTCAATGTCCAGTGAAACTAAAATGGTGTTTAAAAGACTCCTTTTTCCGGCACTTTTTAAAGTGGGGGTCATGCAGGTTTGGGGCTCATGCTGCGTTCCAGGACAGGGATATTCAATGTCCAGTTCAAGTAAAATGATGGTTCAAATAATACTGCCTTCTGGCACTTTTTAATTTGTGGGTCATGCAGGTTTAAGGGTCATGCTGTGGTACAAGACAGGGATAGTGACTGGTCTGTGATTTTTTTTCTGTGGCTTTTATAATCTAAGTGTGTTGCCAAAATGTAGCACGTATCTATTTGACTGTTGTGGATTTTAATTCCAGCTTCTCCAGCCCTGTTTGGGTGTAAGTTTGAAGGTGTTTTTGCTCTGTCATAGACTTTAATGGTCATCGGTCTTAATCTAAAATCGACCATCGGCTATCTTGTCGATGATGGTCGACTATCGACGATCGACCGATGTCGATGGCCAACGTAATCGCTCAACACTAGTCATTTTGGCCAAACAGTTCAATTTTAGTTTCATCAGACCACAGGACATGTCTCCAAAACTGTTGGTCTTTGCTTCTGTGTGCATTTGCAAACATTTATCTGGATTTTATATGTTTCTTTTGGAGTAATGGCTTCTTCCTGGCAGAGTGACCTTTCAGCCCATGTTGATACAGTACTTGTTTCACTTTGGATAATTACAAAATTTTACCAGCTTCCACCAGCATTTTCACAAGTTCTTTTGCTTTTGTTCTTGGGATAATATACACATGTTGGACCAAAGCACGTTCAGCTCTGAGACACAGAACCCATTTACTTCCTGAGCAGTATGATGGCTGGACATTTCCCTCTTGTTTGTACTTGCGTATAATTGTTTGTACAGATGAATGAGGCACCTTCAGGTATCTGAAACTTGCACCCAAGAATGAAACAGACTTGTGCAAGTCCACAATTCTCTTCCTGATATCTTGGTGAATTTCTTTAGACTTTCCCATGATGTTATACACAGAAGTAGTGTGTTTCTGGTGTGCTTTAATAAACATCCACAGCTGTGTCTCTAATTCACTCAGATGTTGCCATCAGAAGCTTCCAAAGACATGACATCATTACATGGGCTGTCCCAAATTGTTTAAAGGCATAGTAATCCTAGTGTAGGTAAACTTTTGACTTTGCAGAAAGTAATAAAATGCCTTAAAAAAGTCTCTCTCTCATTATTCTGGTATTTGGCAAATATAAATAATTTTGATAATCCTAATTGATCTAAACCGCGTAAGGTTTATTCTGATTTCATGTCAGATAGTGAGAAAAACATAGATATGTGTCTTTTTATATAGTGTATGTAAAGTTCTGGCTTCAACTGTAGATGTATTCCTGAAATTCTGAGTAAACTGGCCACTTTTACGATACCACACAATTTCACTCATCTTCAGTCACTAAGCATATACAATTCTCCAGTTTACTAGTATAAATATTAGTATTCAATCACTAGCAAAATATTGATCTAGCAGACCTCAGATTCAGGGAGGACATTGTATGTTTAATACATTCCCACTGTTGTTTTTAATAGATTTTTTTTTTTTTAATGCCTGACATACTGTACTGTACATACATTGCTTTTATACATATATTATTAAGGAGACTGATTAATCTATATTGAGTGTTAAGCATTTAAATCAGATTGTTTCCCTATGGTCAGAGCACTCATGATCAGAAATTTGTATCACGATTTGTCAAGTTTTAATCAAATGTTAATAGAATTTTCATTAGTATATTCAAATATTATGTTTTACAATTTCTTTCATTCAGTGCAAGTGAAATAGAAATTAAGTTTATAGTGTTGCTTCATTAGATCCCTGTTTCAGTAAACAAAAAGTTGGGTCCCGGTCATGATTTTTTTTTTCTAAACCTAACCCTTTCCCATAAGATGGGGTACTTGAGACCAGAGGGGAAATCCCAAGAATGCAACTAAACAGTAAGCTAACCAATAGAGTCAATCTTTTGGCAATTTTTACCAAAATTCAATTCAGGCTGAACTGAATTTAATCACTGAAATTTGGGTTGAATTTGACATTGATCTGAATTGGTAACACCACACTATTTGTAAATAATGGCTGCAAATGTGATTTTATGGCTACAAGAAAATAAAAACAAAGATAGCCAGCATCATATTTGCATGTTGCATAGACACTAGTACACACTGTTGTGACTGCAAAAGGCAAAATCTCAAACACAAGTTACAGTAGCACATGGCAGAAACTAAAACCCATACAAACATTGGACTACAGGAATGTTTAACCATCATCCTACCAACTTATTTACTCTACATTGCTTACCAGATGGGGTTTGAAAGGACCCCATTTTCTGATATTTAGATTGTCATCGATAACTATTTAAACCAACATGACAGGCTTTCTAATTACTGAATTATGTTGAAAGTCATACAATTAGCTAATAAAAACTAATTAAGCTACATTTTAGACTTTTAATAAAGGCTCCCGAGCAGTTCAGTTGTGCTGGCTCTAGGCCTAATGTTGTATTGATTCAACGTAAAGTGCTTCTCAGTGTCTTTGTGCTTGCTGGCACTCATTGCAGACAATTTGAATCTGATTATGCAGTGGGAAAATTTACTTTTTTGGCCAAGAATCACTGAAAAACATTTCAAATAATAAACTTTACTACTTACAGAGTGTGAACAGCAACAGTGCCATTCCAATGCAGCTACAAAGAAATAGGCAAACAGTATTCATCTTGAGGTATTTTTGGACCCAAGACGAAAAACGTTATTTAAATCTAAAGCTAAAGTCTGATTGGAAAAATAAACCACACACATGACATAAGAGGGTCTATCAAACAAACTCCAAAAACACCAGAATGTCAAACACAGTAGCCCAAGGGGTTATATATGCGTGGGGTCCGAACCCCAGCTGGTAGGATAAAGGTTGAAATTCATTACTGCTATTGTCACGGTTCACGCTGCGGTCCCTGCCATGGGCCGTCGGCGTGTCAGTGTCTGCCTTGTCTCCGCTGCAGCTCCCTGTATTGGGTAGACTGAACCCAGTAGCACGCAACTCTGACCCATATGCTTCTTGGGAAAAATAAACAGGTGCAGCTAATTGCTGAGTAGCAGCTCACACACCCCACCACTAGAGGAACAATTAGATAATAAAAAACTGCACATTAAATTAATACCTGTTCACACCAGTATGCAAAAAAGTTTTGGGTCGCGGCGGCCTGTTTTCTCGCTACTGTATACTAGCCCGTCCTGGTTCCTTTCCCTGCTGCTGCAAGCGTACTTGTCCGGCGGTGTTGCCTGCTGGCACTTAGTACTTGCCGACCCTTGTTCCTGCTTCCTGGGGTCCTGTGCGTGCACTGTGTATCCTAGGATGGACGCACAGCAGCTTTCTGCTATTTGAAGGGATAGTGTTCCAATCGCATGCCTCTTGACCTGTGACCCCTGGCTATAATAGGAACTTCCTGCCCTTGCTCCACAGTCAGTTCATTGTTGTGTGTTTGTTCATCAGAGCTCCTGACCTGCTCCTGAGTTCTGCTCTTCTAGACTTAACCCTTAACCAGTTCATGCTATCCATCAGAGCTCTTGACCATCTGGCTGTTGTTTCTGCTGTCCTTGCACCTCCCTGTTTCATGCTGCATTCCTGCTGTTGCACCTGTGCAGTTACCTGCTGTATTCCAGCCGTTGCACCTGTTCAAATACCTGCTGTATTCCAGCTGTTGCACCTGTCCAGATACCTGCTGTATTCCTGCCGTTGCTCCTGTCCAGTTACCTGTTGTATGCCTGCTGATGTATCTGTTTACTCCTGCTGTTCCTGTTGCTATACCTGTCTGCTATCCACCTGGGACCTGTAGTCCTCCTACAGTTATCTACCCACTACCATCGCTCCCAGTGTTCGGTTTCCCTGTCCTGCACCTTATCTGTCACTGCGGGTAGCTACCTCGGGGTTCCCCACAGCAAAGTCCGGCCGGCCTTGTGGCAGGCTCCAGTGAAGACCGGAGTCCCCTTAGACTTGATTCCCTGGCGTGGGTCTCCTATACCATCTCGGCCACGGTGATCACAGTGAATCCACTCCTGCTAACCGAAGATCGACGTGGCAGTGCCTACTGTCATCGCCGATTCGCCACAGCTATCATTTTAATGCAAATTAATTTTTTTTTCATGTGCAGGTTGATCAAATTGCATATGCCCACCTACCACAGCAAAGTAATCTTATCAAGCGGGTCCCTAGCTCCAATTCCTCTCTGTGGGGCCAAAGCAGCCATTCAGTCAAGACAACAGAGTATTAACACCTGCTTTGTGTGACTATACTGCTTTTTGCTGTCACAACAGTATTCACTAATGCCTATGCAAATTGCTTGTGCCCCAGATAAAACTGCCTGTGCCCCGAACCTTGCCGGATTCCAGGCCTGGAGCACCAACTGTCTCTTCAGCTGTATGTGTGTCCTTTGGATGCAAATACAGTTGAAGGCTTCTGCGGAGCAGAGATCGAGCACTCTGTACTCCGCGGAGTACTCCGGTGAGCTTCAAGAAGGCTTGCAGCCCTCCAGAGTATCTAGCACAGGTGGGGGGAAAAAAGTCATCATTGCCTGCGGGGCATAGACTTTATTTACCTTGCTGGGAAAAATGGGCCCATGGGAGCACAAAGCGGGAAAAAGGTGAGTACTGTTATTTTTTATTTTTAATATGCCCTATTATCTACCTATGTATACTAGGGGCCATAATACCTACCTATGTATCCCTGGGGCCCATTCCCTCCTCCCTTTAAAAACGGGGGGCTAATATCTGCCTAGCTAACTGGGGCCCTCAATTTCCCCTAACCTACCTCCCTAATGGGGCCCAAAATTACCTCCTATATTTGGGGCCCCTATTCCCTACTAAAATTAACCCATTCTTTATAATGTAGGAGGCCCCTTTTTCCACCTATATGGCGGTGGCCCTATTACCTCCTATATGTCTGGGGCCTTTTAACTTCTATAATTTTGGGGCCATGTTATCTATCTATATATACTGGGGGCTCTATTATCCATACATACTGGGGGCCCTGTGACCTATCTATATACTACAGGGCCTTTTACCTATCTATATACTGGGGGGCCCTATTATTTATATACTGACTGGGAGATCCAATTACCTATATACCTACTGGGGAACCCTATTACCTATCTACAGACTGGGGGAACCTATTACCTGTATATCTACCTGCTGGGGAACATATAACCTTTATGTCTACCTACTGGGTGACATATAACCTATATACCTACCTTCTGAGGAGACTTTTATACTTACCTACTGGGAGGGGGTCTATAACCTACCTAATGGGGGCTTATAAAGAAACAATGGGTAACTCCACATCCCCCACAACAGACATCTGGATTTTCTGTCATAGAAAAGCCAGTTGCTGTGGGGATGGGGCATCACTATGCTTTCCTTTATAAATCCCTATTAGGAAGGGAAATATATAAATATATAAATATATAAAATTAGGTAGCTAGGTACATATGTGCTGGAAAAGTGAGTATTCTAAAATGTTTGGTGGGAAAATTTTGCGAGATGGGCGTGATCGGGGGAAGTCATTTTGGGGGGCTGGGCTGGAGGGGAAGGAAGGGGGGAAAAGAGTCTCCTTAAGTCACAAAGTAATTCCTGCACACAAAATTTTTTTTCAAGTCCTACATCAGCTAGTATCTACCACTATATGGTGACTGTATGCGCAGTAATATATGTCTGTAGAGCGCCTGTGTACAACTGATAGTCAACAAAAAATTACAACGAAAACATGGAGCAAATATACCATGCGAATCACCATGCAGAAAATTTTGTGACAGGGAAAATAAGTTTTTTTGCTCTGTAAAAATACATGCTGCAGTTCACAATGTGGCGTGAAAAATGCTGTACAAATTCAGTCCTACTGAGCAAAACATAACACAGAAGGCCTTGTCGCTGGATGTTTTGGAACCCTTACAACGCCCCTGAGCCCCACATAGAAGCATTAGATTTAGGAACCTGTCTGATAAGGTTTTCCTAACAGGTAAGTGGGGGATATCAATTTGATCAAAATGCACACTAAATACCCTCTTTTTTTCCATGCACAGCGTCCCCCCACTTATGTCTTCCCCCTTGCGTCTGTCCCCCTATTATGAATGGGGACCGAATGACGCAAGCAAGGGGCATGACGAGTCCGGGCATTGCGGTGGCCCGGGGCGCAGCGATCTTCGCACTGCATGCACACCTGAGGGGCACAACACTAACTCCCAGTCCGTGTCGTGTCTGGGCCTCCATGGCCCCGGGCACCGGGGGGGATCGCTTCGGCTGATGCACTCCTCCCAGCGCTAGAACCGAAGCCTCTTTTGGAGCAGAGAGCGAGCGCCCCTTTCCGCAAAAGAAAATCCGAAGGCCGCAAGCAGACAGCGACCTTTCCTGAGTCTCCGCCAGGCAGAGCGCATATCACACTGCCCGTGCCTGATGACATCACCAGCCGTGCCCAAAACGGAGAGCAAAAGAAGAAAGCCCAGGGAGCCCGGAAGCAGGGGGAGCAGGGGAATTTGTTTTTTTTTAAAAAGCCCTGCCCATACCTATCTATGGGACATACCTGCCTATAAATATCATGGGGAGATACCTGCCTAAGCACCTATGGGGGACATACCCTTAAAAGCTACCTTGGTGGGGCATACCTGCCTACACACCTATGGGGGACATTGTACCCCCTATGGGGACATATCCGCCCATGGGGAACAACCTCCTATTTCCTGCTGTGGGGGGACATATACCCACCTGTGGGGGAATACCTGTCCTATACCTTATGGGGGGCATAACCTGCCTATGGGGGACTTTCCTGCCTGATAGAACTGCTATGTGGACCTTTTACCTGCCTATATCTGTATGAAGGGAGACCTATACCTCTGCTAGTAAGGGGGCATGGTTACCTGACCTGTATAGATAGCTATCGGGGATATATACATGTGCTGATGGGATACACTATACCTGCCTATAAAATTACAACCACTCCATACTACTCACCATTAATATGATACCATGACACCATACATGTGACTTAAGTATATTTGGTTCTCGACTGTAAAGATGACAAATTCAACTTAAGAGAAGCGAGAACCTGATGTAGTCCCTAGACCTCGGATATGTTGAACCCGGGGTACTGCTACTGTAATAGTAGTGATGGTTAGTAATTAGTGTTGAGCGATTGCAATGGCTATCGAGATCGATCGATAGTCGATAGTCGGCCGCTATCGATAAGTTTTTCTGATAGTGAGCCTCGATGCTATGCTGCGATGTTGCCATTAAAGGTTCTATGGCGAGAGCAACAACTCACCATTCTATTATGTACCACTCCAACAAGGCTGGAGAGGGAAACTGAAATTAAAAATAACAACAGTGTCAAATGGATAGTGCTACATCTTAGGCAACACACTTAGGTTATTAAAAGTCACAGAAAAAAAGTCACAGACCAATTTACTATCCGTCTTGTAACCCAAGCGCCTGACCCTTAATAACTGCATCACACAAATTAAAAAGTTGCCGAGAAGGCAGTAGGATTTGAACCATCATGTTACTTGAACTGGACCATTGATATCCCTGTCCTGAACGCAGCATGAGCCCCAACCAGCATGACCCCCACATTTAAAAAGTGAGAAAAAGGGAGTCTTTCAACCACCATTTTAGTTGTCACTGGACATTGACTGATCCCTGTCCTGGGCCACAGCATGAGCCCAGAATCGTGCATGACCGCAGAACTATTTAAAAAGTGACGAGAAGGAGTCTTTTCTCTAACCACCATTTTAGTTTTCACTGGACATTGACTTTACCTGTCAGGGCCTCAGCATAGAGCCCCAAACTGCATGACCCCCACATTTAAAAAGTGCGGGATAAAGGAGTCTTTCAACCACCTTTTTAGTTTCACTGGTACATTGGGGACGATTCCTGTCCAGGGCCACAGCATGAGCCCCAAACCTGCATGACCCCACATTGTTTAAAAGTGCCGGAAAAGGAGTCTTAAAAACACCATTTTTGTT
This sequence comes from Phyllomedusa bahiana, assembly GCA_025379985.1. NCBI lineage: Eukaryota > Metazoa > Chordata > Amphibia > Anura > Hylidae > Phyllomedusa > Phyllomedusa bahiana. The sequence goes on from JAODAL010045360.1 coordinate 9,614, forward strand.
TCACTGCACTTTGACTATACCTGTCCTGGGACCACAGCATGAGCCACAAACCTGCATGGACCCCCACATTTAAAAAGTGACAGTGGACGCGCGGGGGGGGGGACGAAAAGGATTCTTTCATCCACCAATTTAGTTTCACTGGACATTGACTATACATGTCCTGGCCACTGCATGAGCCCCAAACTGCATGACCCCCCACATTTAAAAAGTGACGGAAAAAGGAGTCTTTCAACCACCATTTAGTTTCACTTGGACATTGACTCATACCTGTCCTGGGCCACAGATGGAGCCCCAAACCTGCATGACCCCCACATTTAATAAGTGCCGGAAAAAGGAGGGTCTTTCAACCACCATTGTTAGTTTCACTGGACATTGACTATACCTGTCCTGCGGACCACCAGCATGAGCCCCAAACATGCATGACCCCCACATTTAAAAAGTGCCCGGAATACGGGAGTCTTTTCAACCCACCATTTTAGTTTCACTGGACATTGACTATACCTGTCCTGGGCCACAGGCATGAGCCCCAATACCTGCATGACCCCCACATGTTAAAAGTTGCGGAAGAAAGGAGTCTTTCATACCACTCATTGTAGCGCGTCACTGTACATTGGACTTATACCTGTCGCGGGCACAGGCAGGAGCCCCAAACCTGCATGACCCCCACAATTTAAGAGTGTGCCGGAAAAAGGAGCCTTTTATTCCCCCCCCCCCCCACCCCCGTGCCTCCCCCCCAACCACCATTTTTAGTTTTCAGGAATCATCGAGAGTATACCTGTGCCTGGGCCACCCCAGCATGAGCCTCAAACCTGCATGCACCACCATTTAAAAAGTGCCGGAAAAAGGAGTCTTTCAAACCACCATTTTAGTTTCACTGGTACATTGACTATACCCTGTCATGGGCCACAGCATGAGCCCCAAACCTGCATGACCCCACATTTAAAGTGCCGGAAAAAGAGTCTTTCAACCACCAATTTAGTTTCACTGGACGATTGACTATACTGTCTGGGGCCACAGCTGACAGGGCACGAGTTACAGTGGGTGCGGTGAAAAGCCGGCAGGGCTGGGCGTCGTCATCGTATTAAAGACCGCGTGTTAAAACGACGCACCCATTGATGACGCTAGCAACGGAAAAAGCGTCGTGCTGAAAGCAGAGTCGCGCGAAGCGCGAGAAGTGGTAAGGACTCCAGCCTGCCTCTGTACAGACGCTAGTAAATTACTGGGTAGCGACCTTGCCCATCAGTATGAGTTGTGGACACAATTGGCTTCACTTGGAATTACTGGTGTTTTAACGCTTCCTGTTACACCCAGGTGCCCTTTATTCTTGGCATTCTTTTTCTCATTTTACTCAACGTGCTGGAGGAAATGGTCTCCTGTACTTTGTTCTCTGTATGTGCTCCTACTCCATGGTTCTCTGAATAAACCTACATCTGGTCAAAGTTTTCCTATACCTCCCTTGTACAATTCAGTAGAATTTTTTTAAACAGGCTATTTGTATGATGCAAGTTTTTTAGTACTTTAATTCTAGAAAAACACATTTTAAAATAGGATGGGAAGATCCCACTCCTCTGTCTTTGTTCTGTGTGTCTTTGTGTTTTATTGTATTATATGGTTATTCTCAATACAGGGAGTTGGATTGCTCGCCTATTGTTAAAGATCTTGCAAAAAACCAAGTCAATTTTGCCAATATGTGTCCATTAACAGTGTCTACCTATTCCTGTTTCTGACAGCACCAGTCACCCTTGAGCCAGCCTCTTGACCAATTGTGCAGAACAAATGGTCTGTTGTTAGAGTAACAACATTTTTTAGAATAGGACCTGTAGTATAGCTGCATGTCACAGCAAATGCCCCCAAAAATTCAAGCATGACCCTTGAGCCACTTTGGTCAATTGTGAAGAATAAATGTCTTTTAGAAACAACATTTTTATGAATAGGACCTGTTTAGTATAGCTGCATGTCACGCAAACATGCCCCCAAAATTCCAAAGCATGACCTTGAGCCACTTTTGGTCAATTGTGAAGAACAAAATGTCTGTTAGAAACAAATTTTTAGAATAGGACTGTAGTATAGCTGCTGTCACAGCAAATGCCCCCAAAAATTCAAGCATGACCCTTGAGCCACTTTTGCTTGTCAATTGTGAAGAAACAAATGTCTGTTAGAAAACAACATTTTTAGATATAGACCTGTAGTATAGTGTTGCATGTCACTGCAAAAATGCCGCCCAAAAATGTCAAAGCATGACACCTTGAGCCACTTTGTCAATTGTGAAGAACAAATGTCTGTTAGAAACAACATTTTTAGAATAGGACCTGTAGTATAGCTGCATGTAACGCAAATGCCCCCAAAAAATCAAAGAAATTGGACCCTTGGGCCACTTTGTTAAATTGTGAGCACAAATTCTGTTAGAGAAACAACTTTTTTTTATATAGATCAGGATCGTGGTATTGCTGCATTTCAAAGCAGCCATGACCCCAAAAAATTATAAAAATGACTTCTCAGCCACTGTTTAAAAATTTGTGAGGGTGTGAAATGCCACTTAGAAGCCACATTTCGTATTCCAGAAAGGACCATAATGTTATAAGCTAGTAATCTGTGTGACAGCAACATGACCCCAAAAGAATTGTATAAATATGATGATCTCAGCCCTGTATAAAAAATGGTGAGGGAGAGAAATGCCACGAGTAGAGGTCACATTTTCCGTGTGTCAGAAGGGTACCATGAGTTTATTTGCTGTATCTCACAGCACTGACCTCAAACCATTCGGACCAATGCGAAACTTCTTAAGTTAAATGAGTAAGTAAATGAATAACGGTGTTGTCATGAAACCTTGCTGTCTTTTACAGTCTCCTCACAGCAAAACATCAAAATGAACTGTTGGGGAAAGAGAATAAAAATGTTTGCAGTAGAAAATGATCATTTTAAAATAAAAAGTTTTCAAGAGGGACCATTTCTGTTTGAAAGAAGGAATGTGGAAGTAGACCGGCAAACTCAATCGGTGACCTCGGCAATTTGGGGCCACAAACATCATCAGAGATCCATGCCTGATTCATCTTGAATGAAAGTCAAACGATCCACATTATCTGTCGGAAAGCCGGATGCGTTTTGTCTGTAGATGACTCCTCCAGCTGTGCTGAGAGGTCCGCCTCAGATATGACGCCTGGCTGCTGGGCCCAGGACAAAAAAAAAACATAAACCCCAAACCTCCTCTCGCTCTTCTAGGGCGTGATCGAGCCAGCTCGTGCCATTCGACCATGTTTATGGATACCCAGAAGTCTATTGGGTCCGGAACACATGCAAAATGCATCGTGTTAGGTGACGCAGTATTATTCGAGGTGCACATGATCTCTAAGGTGTATGTGCTCTGTGTGTTTTGTTGTGATGTCGTGCCCTGCATTACATGTCGTTGGTGAGGTGGGTAAACAATGATTTCGTCCAGAGGTCACTACATTAGGCTTCTGCCCACCTTGACGTGCGTGCTGCACGCTGGGCCGTTACTTGGCGTTTACTGCTGTCACGTCGCGATGTTGTTCACGTGACATTTGGGGGAACGTGAAGGAGACGCAAACAGATGTCGTCAGAGGATCTAATCAGCAAGGTCTCCATAGATGATCCTGCATTTTTATCTTCTATTTGGGCTAGGGTGGAAGGAAGTGCTGATTTTTTGTGTTGTACCGGGAATCCAGGAGGGTGGCCACCCAGTAACTGTTGTTCATTTTGATGGCCTTAATGCGAAGGATTCATGTTTCGGGAGGAGATAAATTGGAGCAGTCCAAGCTACTCATGTGTGGAGCTCTTGGTAGCCTTGATTTCCCAAGCCTCTGGCGTCGAGGGCACTCTTTAGCAACTGAGTCGTTCGCCGCATTCTTCTCTTCCTCTCACCTCATAAGGCTGGCAACCTCATTTCCAGGCAGGGACGTCGGTTACATCGGTGTGTAGGAATACCTCCTCCTATCCTCCTCTACGCTGCCTCCGGCACAGCTTCAACACAGCCCAGGCTTGCCTGAGGTTGATGCACCTGAGAGGATGCGCCACCTTGCAAGTAGCTCTGGACCCCGAACCAGCTGTCCTAATGAAGACCGATGAAATTGTGAAAACTGTCGGGCCTTGTGGATTTGACGGAGGAGAAAGCTCCGTGTCCGCATCTGTGCGTCTCTCCTCCCGTATAGCTGGCGGGGACCTGTTGTTTCAGAGTGTCCAACGATCGTTCCAGAACTAAGATCACCACAATTGTCATGCTGACGAGGGGCATTGTCCGCACTGGACCATTTTGGTGGCTTCTTCAAAACTGGCAAGGATGGTGCAGAGCTCTTTCACCCTCCTCCAATCTCGGTGGTTCAACTCCCCGTTGTGCGTACCGCTGCTTGTCAGGCATGTGGTCACTTCGTACTGCGTAAGTGGCAATTGCGCGCTGACAGTCCAACAAATCGCTGGAGCATGTGGAGGGTGGATTTCCAGCACCGTGTTTGCCACGATCAGAACAATGAGACGTGTTGACGGGGAGGCCGAGCTGACGATGCATACGCAGCCAGGCGGGATGTGAAGCAGGGTCTGCCGAATCGGCGGAAGTGCGAACTCAAGACCTCGTGCCTTCTTTCAGCAGGCAGTCCAGAAGACCGGGTGAGCTCATTTAGAAAAATTCTGGGACGACAAGGTTCGTGTACATGTGCCAGAAAGGGATTGTGCTCCAACCTACCGATCTTAAGGGCGGCAGAGCAGATTTTCGCCACGTATATCGACACACCTACTTGGCCTGGCACAAGGTTCTTGCACCCAGATGTCCTAGCGCTCGGTCTCGTTGCTTGAGAAGCCACACCTACGGGCCCGCCACAGTCCTGACCTGTTGGGACCGGTCCTCCAAGGCAGATTAATTTCAACACGGCATGCTGGTGGCTCATGGGCAGTGATGCCCAGAGGACCTTGGGGGAAAAAAGCCCTGCACCATCCTGCAGGTTTTGAAGAGCGTGCGCCGAGCCTGAGAGCGCACCGTCACCCCCAGAGACATCCACCACAGCTCAGACAGTGAGCTGTCCACTGAGATATAGCGGCCTTGGCCGTTGCTTACTAGTCCATGTGTCGGTGGTGAGATGGACTTTTCCGGACACATATGAAGGACAACGAGTTGAAATTTTAGATGGACACGTGGTGGTAAGGGCAGGAACGGATTTTCGGAATGAAATGCCTGCTCTGATATGGTTATCTGGGGGCTGGCGTGGGCCATGACGTGGCGGAACCCTCTGTGTCCACCAGACGGAAAGGCAACTTTTCCAAGGCAAAAGCCTGCTATGCCGACATTCAGGCTTTTGGCTTTGGGATGGTTTGGGTTTAAGTGTTTATTCTGTTCCCAAACCTGGAAGACAGAAGGCTGGCTGCTAGACTGGCCGCTGGTACGGAGTGCAGGTCGTCAAAACTGGCGGAAGGAGAAGGCGCAGGATGGGTCTCGGGTGGTGCTGGTGGTTCTGGGCGACGGTGGAGGCTGAATCGGAGGCTGATCCCTGATCATGATATCTGAGAGGGACATGTGGCAGCGGAGGAACGCTTGGTGGTGCGGGAGGAGGCTGGATGGCAGAGACAGAGGGTGCGACAGTGGTTGGAGGCCCGCTGTCGTCTGGCCTTTTTTGGCCAAGTGTTACCTCCATTGCAACTAAGGAATTCGCTGCATGTGACTAGACTTGGTGGTGTTGGTGTAGCACGTATGGTTCTTGCCTCTACTGATGGTTTACGGCAAAGGCGGCATATCGACATCGCTGGGTGAATCTGAGGCTTGCTCAAAGAAGGCCCAGGCTTGAGACGGTCTGACCTTTTTGACGGCGATAAGCGAGGAGCGGGTTTGAGCTGACCGTGGCTGGCGGAATCATATCAGCGGACTTCTGCGACCGCCCTCTCCCTTTTTGTGGCGGGCAAGTATTGACACACTACCCATCGTTTCCTCCTCGTCCACTGATGAAGCGCTCGCAAGCAAAATTCTGCGGAAAAGACCAGGATGGATCCGCCCCCCAAATGGTCGTCATCCATCATCATCATCTACACAGGTGACTTGGTCGTCCTGACTTTCTGCATCCAGAAAGCTGCGGGCTACATGCAAGGGGCACTGCAATGGCAGTTGCCGATTCGCCCGGGATTTTTGCCGATTGACCGGCTTCCTTCACCTCCTCTGGTGGTCAGTAACTGGGCGTCAGAGCAGACTAAATCAATCCTCTTGATCTTTTAACATGCCTATGGACCCCAACCGCATTTTGTCATTCAAAGAGGTCTTAGGACAATGGGATTATCCCAGTGGTGGGTACACGAGTTGACATTTGGGCTGCTTCATGTTGGACGGTTGATGATGATGCTGATGACGACAAATTTGTGGCGTGACTGCTGAGGTACGAGGAGGTAAGACTGCTAGATGAGGTTGCATTAACCACTGGAAGGACAGATGGGCGGACCGATGTTCGTTACTTAGATTCACAGGGCCCTGACCTGCGAATGACAGGCCTGACGGTCCGAAAAAACTGACGATCCGCTGGCATGCGTGTTGTGCCAGCACTGGAAGGAGCACCTTCTACTCGTAACGCTCTAACCTCCCATGTGCTACCCCCCTCTTTGCTCGCTTAACCACCTGCATTTCGCTCCATGTCCAGAAATATAAAAATTTGAGAAGGTATGGATAGTTTTGGAAGTCTCTTATTAAAAGACGGCAAATCACATCTATTCTCAAATCCCTCTAATTCAAATCAAAATTGTGGGATTCAAATTTAAACTGCAAGGTGTCTATCAACAATTTGGACTGGGCAAAATTCCAAAAAAGACACGTATCTGTTATGTTTTGGTATAATAATGGTATTTTTTGCACCTTTCAATTCACCTGTGGTGAATATAGAATTCGCTGTTTAAGATTTCGTAGATGCTGCGTCAATGAACAGTCCTGGGTGCTCAAAAGTCAAAAAACTCTTACCTGTTATGTTTTCGTTTATTTCTGGGTTTTTTTTGCTCGTTTCAATTCACCTGTGGTGAATATAGAATTGCTGGTTTTATGATTAAGTTGGATGCTGCGTCAATGAACAGTTAACTGGGTGCGCAAAAGAAAAAAAAAAATAAACTGTTATGTTTTGATATAATAAACTGTATTTTTTTGCACCTTTCTATTCACCTGTGGTTGATTCATAGAATTGCTGTTTTTAAGGTATTTACGTAGATGCTGCGTCAATGAACAGTACTGGTGCTCAAAAGTCAAAAAAACACGTACCTGTTATGTTTGATTATAATAAACTGTATTTTTTGCACCTTTCAATTCACCAGTGGTGAATATAGAATTGCTGTTTTAAGATTTACGTAGATGTGCGTCAATGAACAGTACTGGGTGCGAAAAAGTCAAAAAAAACAACGTAACTGTTATGGTTTTCGATATTAGTACACGGGTATTTTTTGCACCTTTCAATTCAGACTGGGAATATAGAATTGCTGTGTTTTAAGATTTTTAGGTAGATGAGCGTGAGGATAACAGTACTGGGTGCACGCACAAAGTCAAAAAAACCACGTAAACTGTTATGTTTTGATATGTAAAAACTGTATTTTTTGTCACCGCTTTCAATTCACCTGTGGTGAATTATAAGAATTAGCTGTGTTAAATTTACGTAGAGCTGCGTCAACTGACACAGTTCTGGGTGCGCAAAAGTCAAAAAACACGTAACTGTTATGTTTTGAATATAAGAATAAACTGTATTTTTTTGCACCTTTCAATTCACCTGTGGTGAATATAGAATTGCTGTTTTAAGATTTACGTAGGATGCTGCGTCAAATGAACAGTACTGGGTGCACAAAGTCAAAAAAACACGTAATGTTATGTTTTGATATAATTAAAACTGTATTTTTTGCACCCTTTCAATTCACCTGTGGTGATATAGAAGTTTGCTGTTTTAAGGATTTACGGAGATGCTGCGTCAATGAACAGTAATGGGTGCGCAAAAGTCAAGAGAAAACACGTAATTGTTATGTTTTCGTATAATACTACGGTATGTTTTTTGCACCTTTCAATTCACAGTGTCGAATATAGATTTGCTGTTTTAAGACTGTACGTAGATGCTGCGTCAATGAAACCATGTACTGTGTTGCGCAAAAGTGATAGAAAAGGACACGTAACTGTATATGGTTTTGATATAATAGAACTGTATTTGTGCACTTTGCAAATCGTGCCTGTGGTGAATATTGAATTGCTGGTTTTAAGATTTAAGTAGATGCTGCGTACATGAACAGTACTGGGTGTCAGCAAAAGTCAAAAAAACACGTAACTGTTTTGTTTTATATAGAATAATTGTATTTTTGCGACCTTTCAATTCAGTCGGTGTGAACTTAGGAATTGCTGTTTTAAGATTTACGGAGATGATTGCGTAAATGAACAGTACTGGGTGCGCTAAGTCAAAAAACACGTAATGTTATGTTTTCGTATAATACACGGTATATTTGCACCTTTCAATTACCTGTGATTATAGAATTGCTGTTTTAAGATTTACGTAGATGCTGCGTCAATGAAACAGTTACTGGGTGCGCAAAAGTCAAAAAACACGTAACTGTTATGTTTTGATATAATAAACTGGTATTTTTTGCACCTATTCAATTCACCTGTGGTGGTTATAGAATTGCTGTTTTAAGATTTGTAATGCTGCGTCGATGAGACAGTACTGGGTGCACAAAAAAGTCAAAAAAAACACGTAACTGTTTATGTTTTGTCTTATATAACTGTATTTTCTTGCACCTTTCAATTCTACCTGTAAGTATGATATAGAATTGATGTTTTAAGATTTACGTAGATGCTGCGTCAATATGAAACAGTACTGGTGCGCAAAGTTCAAAATACAAGAAAGCATGTTGATGTTTTCGTATTAATACCACGGTATTTTTTGCCCCATTTCAATTTCGCACCTGTGGTGAATATAGAAGTGTGCTGTTTAAGATTACGTTTAGTGCTGAGTCAATTGAACAGTTATCCTGGCGCTGCGCAAAAAGTCAAAAAAACACGTAACTGTTATGTTTTGATATTATAAACTGTATTTTTGCACCTTTCAATTCACCTGTGGTGAATATAGAAATTGCTTGTTTTAAGATTTAGATTTAGATGCTGCGTCAATGAAAGTGTGGGTGTGCAAAAGTCAAAAAACACGTAACTGTTATGTTTTTGATGTGTACATAAACGGTATTTTTGCAACCTTTCAATTCACATTTGGAGAATATAGAAATTGATGGTTTAAGATTTACGTAGTGCTGCGTCATGACGAGTAACTGGTGTGCGCAAGAAAGTCGCAGTAAAAACACGAACTTATTTTGTTTTGATATAATAAACTGTATTTTGTTGGCACCTTTCAATTCTACGGTGGTGAATAGAATTGCTGTTTTAAGATTTAAGTAGATGCGTGCGTCAATGATCGCAGTACTAGGGTGCGACGCAAAAGTCAAAAAAACACGTAACTGTTATGTTTAGGATATAGAATTAAACGGATTTTTTGCACTTTCCGAATTCACCTGTGGTGAATAGTAGAATTGCTGTTTTAGATTTACGTATGGATGCTTCGTCAATGGCTAACAGTACGTGGATGAGGCAAAGAGAAGTCAAAAAACTCGTAAGCTGTTATGTTTCGACGTATTACTACCACGGTATTTTTTGCTACCTTTCGAATTCACCTGGAATATAGAATTGCTGTTTTAAGATTTACGTAGATTGCTGGTCAATGACAGTCTGGGTGCGCAAAAGTGCAAAAAACACGTTAACTGTTAGTGTTTTGATATAATACACTGTATTTTGTGTGCACCTTTCAATTTCACCTGTGGTGAATATAGAATTGCTGTTTTAAGATTTACGTAGATGCTGCGTCAATGAACAGTACTGGGTGCACCAAAAAGTCAAAAAACAGTAACTGTTTATGTTTTGATTTTATAAATGTATTTTTTGCACCTTTCAATTCACCTGTGGTGAAATATAGGAATTTGCTGTTTTAAGATTTACGTAGATGCTGCGTCAAATGAACAGTACTGGGTATGTACGCTAAAAGTCAAAAACACGTAACTGTTATGGTTTTCGTATAATAACGGTATTTTTTGCACCTATCAATTTCACCTGTGAATTAGAATTGCTGTTTTAAGATTTACGTAGATGCTGCGTCAATGAACAGTGATGGGTGCGCAAAAGTCAAAATAAACGTAATGTTTGTTTTGATATAATAAACTGTTTTTTTGCACCTTTCAATTACCTGTGGTGAATATTGAATTGCTTTTTTAAGATTTACGTAGATGCTGCCTCACTGAACAGTACTGGGTGCCAAAAACCCAAAAAACCCGTAACTTTTATGTTTTTATATAATAAACTGTATTTTTTGCACCTTTCAATTCACCTGTGGTGAATATAGAATTGCTGGTTTTAGATGTTCGTTGATGCTGCGTCAATGAACAGTTACTGGGTGCGCAAAAGTCAAAAAAAACACGTAAATGTTATGTTTTCGGTGAATCACGGTATTTTTTGCATCACCTTTCAATTCACCTGTGACTATAGGAATTGCTGTTTTTAGATTTACGTGCTGCTGCGTCAATGAACAGTACTGGGTGCGCAAAAGTCAAAAAACAAGTAACTTTTATGTTTTGATATAATAAACTGTGTTTTTTTGACGGTTTCAGTGTCACCTGTGTTGAATATAGAATTGCTCGTTTTAGATTTACGTCTGATGCTGCGTCAATGAAACAGTAAATGTAGGGGGTGCGCAAATCGTCTCAAAAATCGTATATGTTATTGTTTTCGTATAAATACAAGGTATTTTTTGCTCTCTTTCAATTCAACTGTGGTGAATATATGATTTGCTGTTCTTAAGATGTAAGTAGATGCTGCGTCAATAACAGTACTGGGGTGCGCAATAAGTCAAAAAACACGTAACTGTTATGTTTTGATATAATAAAACTGTATTTTGTTTGCACCTTTCAATGCACCTGTGGTGATATAGAAATTGCTGTTTTTAAGAATTTAGTAGATGCTGCGTCAATGAACAGTACTGGGTAGGCGCAAAGTCAGAAAAAAAACACTGTTATCTGTTATGTTTATCGTGTAAAGATACACGGTATTGTTTTTGCACCTTTCAATTCATGTGTTGGTGAATATAGAATTGCTGTTTAGAATTTACGTAGATGAGCGCTGTTCAATGAACAGTACTGTGGGTGCGCAAAAGTCATCTAAAAACAGAATCTGTTATGTTTTCGTATAATACACGGTGATTTTTTGCACGTCAATTCACCTGTGGTGAATATGTAGAGTATTGCTGTTTGTATCGATTTCGAAGATGCTGTGCGTCAATGAAACAGTACTGGGTGCGCAAAGTCAAAAAAACACGTAACTGTGATGTTTTCGTACGATACACGGTATTTTGGCAACAAACAACCTGTGTGAGTGCTGACCTACAAGTTGCTGGATTGTAATTTAAGTGCGAAGGATTGAAATATAACAGTCACAGGGTAACATTGGTAAAATTGAACACTATCTGAAATGTATACTGATAATAAAAGTGGAGTTTTGCAGCTACTAAGAGACCTGCAGTTACTTAGAATCGATGTTTATCCTATATAAGTTCAGACTGCCCAATATCAGGAAATAAATTCAATAGCAAATGTTAATAAAAAAGATATTCCACTACAATATCTACACTAAGTCTTGGTGAACTTTATCCAATGTTCTTTATAGTAGTGCTGTCTGTGTTCGCACCCGCCGGGAGCCCCCCCCCGCTCCCTCCGCCGTGACTTGTACACCGGTAGATGCTGGCGTTTTAAAATTCTCTAGCGTAACTACATAAAATGTAAAATCTCTAAACTAACTAAAATTGGAAGGATCACAGCTGAGAATAGCAGAGGTTTCTCTGTGCAGAAAATAGAACTAATTTCGCTGCTGCTGTGGTGCCACACGGCAGAGCGCAAGGTTCGCTTTCCCTATGTGAGACGCTGAAGAGACACTGAGCTGAAACAGAAACAGTGTTCTATGTAAAACGAGGTCATGTGATTTTTCCAGCCGATCCGCAACCATTACACATACACAGTCATGGAAGTGACGCACACACAATGTCACCCTGCTCTATTCTATAATATGATTTGTCTTGGCGCCTCAAAATTACAGGAAGGCCGAGAAAAGTGAGGCGCGATCTTAATTGAGAGTGGGACTCAGAGTTTTTAACCTTAATTATCGAATGATGTCTGGTGAATAATTATTCTACGATCACCATAAAAAACCTTGCCGATGTCAACTTGTGTCGATAAAAGCGCTCAACCACTAGTGTAGTAATGCGTTTTAAATGTTCCACTAGTCCAATGTTTGTATGGGTTTCAGTGCCTGCTGTGTGCTGCTGTACTTTGTGTTTCTCTATGGTTACAGGCTCCACAAGAACCCTGTGTGTAGCCGCATATAGCCCTGTTTCTAGTCATGGGTTTCTCTGCTCCTTATGTATACAGCTAGCGTTTTTATAAACTTCAGTTGGTGTACTGTGGTTGGTGTATAGTGTAAGCAGGGCATATCATTGACTGGTGCACATCAATAATGTATCATGTTATTACAGCACAGAATGTTATCTCAACTTTTTCAATGCTTTTCCATGGCCTTTGTTTACAGATAAGAGCAGATAACATGAAAAGCCATGATATTACATTAAAGATGAACTCTGTTCCATCTGTACTATTTTTCAACTGTATTTAAAAGCATAATGTAGTGGACAACATTTTCAGTGAAATTCAGAGCTGCAAGGAAAAAAAAAATCTCACTTTCATTTGCAATGGGAGTCAGTGGTGGCATGCAGTTGTGTGAATATTGGAAATCAGTATGGCAATACCCATGAAATGTGCACACTGAGAGCAACATATATGAACGGAGCTGCGACAGCTATCTGGCGTCTTTTCAGCCCGATATCGGGCGCAGCCCCGTTCGCTACATTTTTAAATGGTCTTAAATGTCATTAAATAGAACCTGCGGCATTTTGTAATGCGCCTGATTTCAGGGGGCGTGTGGATGGCGGGGAACACTAGAACAGTAGTGAAGCTATAGATTTATAACTTCGCTACAGCATTTCTAGGTGCATTACTGCTGGAACAGGTAGACTACTTTCAAAGTGGTATACCTGAGCCAGAAATGTACTAGCACTAGAATGCGCCTGATATATGACCCACTGTAGAGCGGGTTCATAAATCGGGGGAATTCTGGGTTATTATTATGCGCATGAAATTTGGCGTTTTAACGCCAAATTTTATTCATGCCACCCTGAATGTATGCCCTGCAGACAATGTAAACAGTGCCTAACACATGACCAGTACATAGTTTGTAATCTGAAACTGGGCTATTCTGGGCTATTATTATGCACATGAAATTTGGCGTTTTAACGCCAAGTTTTATTCATGCCGCCCTGAACGTATGCCCTGCAGACAATGTAAAGAGTGCCTAATACTTGACCAGTACATAGTTTGTAATCTGAAACCACAGGGATGGATACATTTACATAGAAGTTATATACTCAAAATTACAGGATATTTTTAATTGACTATTTACAAAGTCTTTCATTTTATTTTTTTTTGGATACACTGGGACTATAGAAAAAAGACAAAATGTATGTACCCCTTAACTTGTTTTTATTTAGAACTTTTGAACTTCTTTAATTTATCCTAGTTTTGAAAAATAGATTAACAAATTTGAGCTCTGTTAATTTGTACAGCAGTAGCTTATTACCTTATATACATATGAATATTCTGCCTGTTGTTGCTTATTGCTGTTCTATTGTATCTCATCTGCTGGTGGATAGTAGTGCCTGGAGTCCAGTATTGGTAATCATATTACTCACTTTAGAATGTTGAGTTGGTTACATCCACACATCCAAACCCTCACCTCTGCCTGGCGCCTCCACCTAAAAAATATCTCACGCATCCACCCATTACTCAACTTTGACACTACAAAAACGTTAGTCCATGCTCTTGTCATCTACCACCTAGACTTCTGTAACACCATTCTCTGTGGCCTCCCATCCAACACTCTTGCTCCCCTTCAAACTATCCTCATCTCTGCTGCCCGTCTCATCCACCTCTCTCCTCGTTAATCCACTGTCTCTTCCCTCTGTCAATCCCTACACTGGCTACCATTGCCCAGCGAATACATTTCAAATTTTTTAACCCGACCTACAAAGCCCTTTCCCTAAAAATCTCCCCTCCAAAAATCTCTCTCCCAATATCCAGATACCCCTCCCCTTTCGCAATTTCCGCCCTTTACAGGGCCCCTTTTTCTGCTCTCCCTCTCCCCTTTTCCCCAAACCGCTCCAAGACTACGCGGTGCCCCTTTCCCCCCTTTCTCGGAAATCATTACCCCAAAACATCAACCTCCCCCCCAACTTTTACCAGTTTCAAAAGGGAAAAATGAAAAAACCCTTTTCTTTTAGGATAGCTTTTTAAAACCTATAATTTTGAAAGGGCGAAACGAAACTAAAGAAGTGGAATTTTTTTTAGAATTTCGGAAAACTTTTTATTTTTAACGAATTTGAAGTTTGGGGGTGAAACCCCGGGAAAAAAACGTGCCTTTTTATTTAAAAAAGGGTGCGACACATGACGTTTCATTTGGGGCAAAGAACTCTGGGGGGAAGAAGGGCATAGCCTTTCTGAAAATTTTCAAGATGAAGCCAATCAGGGGACCCGGGGGGAAAAATGTTACATCACCCACTATAAAAAAACCGGGCGTTTAAACCCGGAGCTCATATCGCTCTCAAATATACGATTAGGGGAAGGGGCTGCCGTGGGCTTTAAAGCTGAAAACAAAGAACTTTTTTTTAAACAGCTTTTTTTTTGGGGGGTCACCCGCTTGTCTCAGAACTGCTTCCTTACGTTCTAAATTTTTGATTTTGTGGGTTTTTTGGAAGAGAAGTCCAGTTTGCTTCCCCAAAGCCCCGCATATAAAATTTTAAAAAGCTATCGCTCACACACATTTGAAAAAACTAAAAGGGGTTTTCAAAACCCTTTTCCCCGTTTTAAAAAATTTTAAAAAAACAGCATTTTTTTCAATCCAAAAAACCCTTCATTTTGGTTGCCTTTTTCTTTTGCGCAAATTTTCAACCGGGGTTTAAAAAAGCGTTGGGCCGCTGTTGTTTGGCAATAAAAACGTTTTTTTTTCACCGCCCAAAAATTTTTTTTTTGCCTGTAGATAATTTACAAAAAGTGTTTGACGATTTTTATCGACAAATTAAATCGGCAAGGTTTTTTTTGATGACCCAAATTTAAAAAAATCAATTCGAAAATTAAGGGTTTAAAATTTTGTCATAACTATTTAAATTCGCGCCTTTTTCGGCGCTTCCGAAATTTTGGGCGGCCCCAAATCAATTAACAGAAAAGAGCAGGGGGGAAAATTTTTGGCGACGTCATGACGGGGTGGGGTAAGGGTTTCGATTGGCTGGAAAAAACACATGCCTCGTTTTTTTCCCTAGAAAAGCGTTTCCTGTTTTTAGCCCCAGTGTTTTCTCACGTCCCCAAGGGATAGGAAACCCCGCCTGCCCGTTGGGGCCCAAAAAGCCACGAAATTGTCCCATATCTGCACAGAGAAACCTCTAATTAGCTGTGATTTCCTTTCCCAAATTTGTTAGATTAAAAATTTCAGTTTTTTGTAGTTAGCCCAGAGAAATTTTTAAACAGCTCTACCCTTTTTTCTTCAAGGCGGTGGGAGAGGGGGGGGGATGGGGGGGCGACAACACAGACAA
The DNA here is from genome assembly GCA_025379985.1 of Phyllomedusa bahiana. Lineage (NCBI taxonomy): Eukaryota > Metazoa > Chordata > Amphibia > Anura > Hylidae > Phyllomedusa > Phyllomedusa bahiana. The sequence continues at coordinate 25,333 of JAODAL010045360.1, forward strand.
AACCTATCTATAAAGAACACTGGATAAAGTTCACCAAAACTTTGTGGAAACATTGTAGGGAAAATCCTTTTTTTTAAATTTTAAAAAAATTGTTAAAAATATGGGAAAAAATTTCCTTTTGGAAAAGTTTTTTTCAGGCCTTTGGGAACCCCTTTTTATTTGGGTACACATCATTTCTAGTAACCCGCAGGGGAAAAATTTTTTAGGGTGGGAAAACTCCCTTTTATTTAAACATTTTAAAACAAATTTAGATAAAGGGGTTTTAATTTCAAAATTTTTTCCCAAAAACACCTTTGACGTTGATATATCCACCTTTCAGTTAAATTACAAAACCAGCAACCCTTTAGCAGCACAGGTTGGAAAGTTGCCAAAAATACCCTGTAACGGGACGAAAACCTCCCAGTTTTCGTTTTTTTTTTAAAATTTTTTCCACCAAGCCTTTTATTGACGGGAGCATCTAAAGTAAACTTAAAAAAGCAAATTTTATATTCACCACAGGTTTAATTGAAAGGGCAAAAAAACCGTTTTTAATCAAAAAATAAAAAAGTTAAAGTTTATTTACTTTTTCCCCACCCAGCATTGTTCATTGACGCACATCTACAAAAACTTAAACACAAATTTTAAAAATTCCCCCACAGGGAATTGAAAAGGTTTCAAAAAATATCGTTTTTTTTAAAACCCAAAAAATAAAAAAAAAAAGTTACGTGTTTTTTGACTTTTGCAACACCCACATTGGGTTTATTGACGCAACAAAGTAAATCTTTAAAAAGGGAAATTTTATATTCCCAAAGGGGAATTAAAGGAGCAAAAAATATTTGTTTTTTTATACCAAAACAAAACAGTTAAAGTTTTTTTTTAAAATTTTTTCGCACCCCGCATTGGGCATTGACGCAGCATCTACGTAAATCTTAAAAAAGCAATTCTATATTTAAAACCCCAGGTTTAAAGAAAAAAGGGGCAAAAAAAACAGTTTTTTATAAACCCAAAAAATAACAGTTAAAGTGTTTTTTGACTTCGGCACCCAAAATTAAATTCAAAAAACGCAGCATCTAAAGTAAAACTTAAAACAGCAATCATATTTTACCACAGGGGAATTGAAAGGGCCCCAAAAATCCCCTTTAATTTTAAACCAAAAAAATAACATTACGTGTTTTTTTTGACTTTGGGACACCCACAATTTTTTCATTTTACCCCAGCTCTACGAAATTTTTAAAACAGCAAAATTTTATATTCACCACAGGGGAATTAAAAGGTGCAAAAAATACCCTTTTTTATATCAAAACATAACAAATTACTGTTTTTTTGACTTTTTTTCACACCCAGCCCTTGTTCATTGAAACCCGCCTCTACGAAAATTTTTTAAAAAAGGGAAATTCCCATATTCACCAAGGTGAAATTTAAAGGTGCAAAAAATATCGTTTTAAATTTTACCAAAACCTTTAAAATTTTCTGGTTTTTTTACTTTTTCGCACCCAGCATTTTTCAATGGACGCAAACATCTCCCAAATCCCTTTAAACAAACAATTCCCATATTCAAACCCCAGGTGAATTGAAAGGTCAAAAAAACCGTTTAATTTTAAAAAAAAAAATAACAGTTACTGTTTTTTTTTACTTTTGCCACCCACAATTTTTTCAAATGACGCAAACAAACAAATAAAACTTAAAAAACAATTCTAAAATTCACCCCCCCGGTGAAATTTAAAGGACAAAAAATACCGTTTAATTTTATCAAAAAAAATAACAGTTTTTCGTGTTTTTTTTACTTTTGCACACCCAGCATTGTTTAAATTCCCCCGCATCTAAGTAAATCTTAAAACAGCCAAAACTATATTCAAACCCCAGGTGAATGAAAAGGGGAAAAAAATATCGTTTTTTTAAAAAAAACATAAAAGTTACTGTTTTTTGACTTTTTTCGCACCCACATTGTTTATTGACCCCAGCATCTACTTTAAAACTTAAAAAAGCAAAACTATATTCACCACAGGTGAATTGAAAGGTGGGGAAAAAACAGTTTATTAACCAAAACATAAAAAGAAAACGTGTTTTTTTGGGACTTTTTGCCCATCCAATTTGTTGATAACACCTTGCATTAAATTTTTAAAACCGCAATTTTGTTTTGATTAGAGGGATTTGAGAATACTGTGTTTGGCCCCCTTTTAAAAAAAAACTTTCCAAAACTAATTTCCTTCCTTTCCCCAAATTTTTTTATTTCCCGAACATTTAGCGAAAAGCAGGGGTAACGAGCAAAGAGGGGTAACACAAGGTAAGGGACGAGGAAGGTGCCCCCTTCCAGTGCGGCACAACACGCCCTGCCAGCGGATCGTCCGTTTTCAGGGCCGTCCCGGCCTGTCAAAACCCTGGGTTTAGGCCCTTGGGAATCTAAGTAACGAACAACTCGCCAACTAACCCCTTTAGTGGTTTAATGCAACCCCCATCTAGCAGTCTTTCCTTCTCGCCCCCGCATCACGGCCCCCAAATTGGGCGTCAAAAAAACATCATCAACAAAACCTTCCCCCAAAATGAACACCCAAAATTCAACCCCGGTACCCCCCGTGGATAAACCATTGTCTGAAGACCTCTTTGGAAAGGGCAAAAGCGGTTTGGGGTCAGAAAAGGAAGTTAAAAGACAAAGGGTGATTTAGTCCTGCTCTGATGCCCCGTTATGATGCCATCAAGGAGGGGAAGGGAACCGGTCAATCGGGAAAAATCCTGGGGGGATCGGCAACGCCTTGCAGTTTCCCCTTTCTTGTGCCCCAGCTTCTTGGGTGCAGAAAAGTCAGACACCAAGTCACCTTTTTTGATATGAAGATGATGACGACTTTTCGGAACCATCCTGGGCTTTTCCCCAAATTTGCTTTTCGAACGCTTTATCGTGGGCGAGGAGGGAAACCCATGGGGGAGTGTTCCCAAAAACGGGGGGCCCCCCCACAAAAAGGGAGAGGGGGTCGCAGAATCCGTGATATGATTCCCCAGCCCCGGTCAGCGCAAACCCCCTCCTCCCCTTAAAAGCCGCAAAAAGGGCCAGGGCCTCTCAAGCCTTGGGGGCCTTTTTTGAGCAAGCCTCTGAATTTACCCACATGTCATAATGCCGCCTTTGCCGAAACGCATAAAAAGAAGGGAAGGGAAACCCTTTAAAATGGTTTAAACCCCCGACCAAAAATGTCAACCCCCAACACGAATGCATGAAAATTGAAATGGTTGGGAAAACTTGGGGGCCCAAAAAAACCCAAACCCACGCCGGGGCCCCCCAAACCCCGTTTACAAACCCCTGTCTCCCCTCCTCCTCCTCCACCACCACCAAGCGTTCCCCCACTTCCCATGTCCCCCCTCAGAGTCAAAATCAGGGGGCAGCCCCCCCGCTTCAAAACCTCACCTCGCCCGAAAACCACCACACCACCAGAGACCCATCCTACCCCCCCTTCCTCCGCCCTTTTACGACCTTTCCGCCCTACAGCGGCCAGTCTAAACCCACCCCTTTTGTCTTCCAAGTTTGGGAGCAAAGAAACACTTTTAAACCCCAAAACCTCCCAAAGCCAAAAGCCGAATGTCGGGATTGCCAGGGTTTTGGCTTGGGGAAAAGTTGCCTTTCCCCCCTGGGGAACAGAGGGGTTTTCCCCCACAAACCCTGGACCCTCGCCTGCCCCCAATAAACCCGAAAACCAGAGCCACAATTGTCCGAAAAGTCCCAAACTCACCACTGACCCCATGAATAATTTAAACACGGCAAAAGGCCCCTAAAACTCTGGACAGCTTTTTTTGGGGGAGCTGGGGATTTCTCGGGGGTGAAAGGGGCTCCCCAGGGCCGGGCGGGGACAGCCGTTTAAAACCGCAGGATGGGGCAGGGGTTTTTTCCCCCAAAGGGCCCCTGGTGGGGATCACGTGCCCCCAAAACACCACCTGTTGAAATTAAACTTTCCCTTTAGACCGTCCACACACCGTCAACCTTTGGGGGGGCTCTAACAAAAGAGAAACCCACCTGGCTGGGGACAAAACCTTTGCCAGGCAAGGTGGTGTGGGTAAAAGGCGAAAACTGCTGGCCGCCCCTTAAGATCGGTATGGGGTGGGGCAAATCCCTTGCCCGGCACTTGTCCCGAACCCCTTTCGTCCAAAATTTCTAAAGACAAAACCCAGGTTCCCCGGACAGCCTGCGAAAAGGACTCGAAAGGGCGATTTTTGCACCCTTTCCCCCAATTTGCACCCCCCGCTTCGTCCCGCCCGGGTGCGTTGCACGTCAACTCGGCCCCCCCCCTCCACCGCTCATTGTTGAAAGTGGCAACATCTGGGAAAAAATTTTTTTTTTCCCCCCTCCCCCATGCTCCAGCGAAATTTTGGCAGCAGCGCAATGCCAAATTTCGCATAAAGGAATGACACCTGCCGACAACAGCGGGAACCCGGCCCGGGGGGTGGAAACCCCCGAGAGGGAGGCAAAAGGGGAAAAGCTCGCACCATCCTTGCCAGTTTTGAATAACCACCAAAATGGTCGTCGGGCCCAAAGCCCTTTTGGGGGCCCCATGACATTGTGGGTTTTTAATTTTGGAAAGATCGTTGGAAAAACTCCCGAAACAACAGGTCCCCGCCAGCGTGAGGAGGAGACCCGGGCACAGAAAAAGGACACCGGACCTTTTTTTCCTTCCCCTCCCAAAACCCCCAAAGGCCCCCACATTTTCCCAAAAATTTTTATCGGTCTTTTATTAGGGAAGGGGCCGGGGGCCAGAGCTAGTGCAAAGGGGCGCAACACTCTTTAGGGGGCATCATCTCAGCAAGTCAGGGCCCGTGTTTTAAACTGTCCGGAGGGACGGAGGAGGAGGGGGAAGGAGGAGGGAGGAAAGGGGGTAAACCCAAACAAAACCTTTTTCCCCGGGGTCCCCAGCCTTTGGGAAAAGGTTGGCGCGAAAAAAGAGGGGGGGGAGGAGGAAGATGAAAGGGAAATCAGGGTTTGCTAGTGCCCCCCGGGCCCAGAGGCCTTGGGGAAAACAAGGGTCCCTCTCTCAAATAGTTTCTTGGGTGCTCCCTTTCCTCCCAAAAGATCCCTCGCAATTTTTGGGCCAAACAAAAAAACAACATTTTTCTGGGGGGGCCCCCCTCCTTGGGTCCCCGGGGACAAAACCCAAAAAACAGCACTTTCCTTCCCCCCACCCCAAAAGAAGTAAAATGCAGGAAAAAGGAGACCTTTCGATTGACAACTGAACATCTGTTGCGTCTGCTTCACTTTTCCCCCCAAAAGCGCGGGGGAAAAAACCCACGACATTTACAACAGTAGAAATGCCAAGGGAGGGGTAGGGGGCAAACAGCAGGCAAGGAGCAGAACCTAATGGGGGACCACTGGCAATTTTTGTTTACCACCGTCACCAAGCGCAAATTTCAAAGGGAACATCGAACACACCGAAAACCAATTAAATCTGGTGCCAGACTAACTGCCCCCCAAAAACCCATGTGGTTTTTCAAAGTTTTTCCCGACCCAATAGACTTCTGGTTTCCAAAAAGGAAAAGAAAGCCCAAACTGCTCATCAAAGCCATAGATGTTTGTCCTGCCCAGGGCCCCCGCCCCCGCACATATCTTAAACCGGGGCCCCCACACAGCTGGAGGAGGCCTTACAGACAAAAACCCAACCGGCTTTCCACAGATAATTTTGGAACGTTTGACTTTCATCCCGATGAATCAGGCATGGGTCTCTGATTTTATTGTGGCCCCCAATTGCCGAGGTCACCGAAAGTTTGTTGCCGGTCAAAAATTTACATTCCCCTTTTTTAAACAGAAATGGTCCTCTTTAAAACTTTTTTTTAAAAAGATCAATTTTTTACTTCAATTTTTTTCCTTTTCCCAAAATTTATTTTTCTGGTTTTTTCTTTTTAGAGAAATGGGAAAAAAACAGCAAGGTTTCATGACAACCCGATTTTCCCTTTACCACTTTATCTTAAAGGAATTTTTTGCTTGTCCCAAAAGTTTTTTAGGTCATGTAGCTGTGAGATCAGCTAAAATTAGGTCCTTTGGAAAAAAAATTTTGGGTTCTAAGTGGCCTTTTTTCCCTCCCAATTTTTTAAAAGTGGCCTTTAAAGTCATATTTATAATTTTTTTTGGGGGCATGTACTGGGAGAAACAGCAAAAATCATGGTCCTTTGTAAAAAGAAAATTCTTTTTAAATGGCATTCTCCCTCACAATTTTTAAAAAGTGGGGGGAAATCATTTTTTTAAATTTTGGGTCATGGGTTTCTTTGAAATGCAGCAATACTAAAAGGGCCTATTTTAAAAAAATGTTTTTTCTAACAAACATTTGTTTTTCAAAAAATTTACCAAATGGCTCCCAAAAATCATGCTTTTGAATTTTTGGGGGATTTTTTTTGAAAAGCCGCAAAAAAATGCAGGGCCTATTTTGAAAAAATTTTTGGGTTTTTAAAGACATTTGTTCTTCAAAAATTTTCCCAAAAATGCTCAGGGGTCCCGGGTTTGAATTTTTTGGGGGGATTTTGCTGTACATTTCAGCATAAAGAGGGCCTAAAATAAAAAAAGTTTTTTCTAACCCGACAATTTTGTTTTTTCCAAAAAAAAATTTTTTTTTTCAAAAATGGCCCCAAGGTTAATGCCTTTTTAATTTTTTGGGCATTTTGCTGTTTTACTGCAGCTTTTAAAATAGAGGTCCTAAACTAAAAAATGTTGTTTCTAACAGACCCTTTTTTC
>JAODAL010045361.1:0-32008 GCA_025379985.1 Phyllomedusa bahiana
TAGATTTTAAAGGGGAAAAACAATCCTTCATTATGCTTATAGCTGCCATGAACACTGGTCAACACCCAGCAATCGTATTGCCGGGGGCCGATTGGACAATGGAATGGTGTACAGCACTGCTCATTAATCCTTTAGAGGATAGTTTAGATCCTGGCATTTGATCCTGTCTGCTAGCGGCAGGTGCCAGCTGTAATTAACAACAGTTACCTGCCACACATGACACTGGCTCAATGAGCATACCTAACAAACTGTCCCGATTTGGGTGGGACAGTCCCAATTTGGGATCCTTGTCCCGCTGTCCCAGGGCGGCCAGGAGGTATCTCAATTTTTCGGGTGTGTCCCGGGGATCCAGGGCCTGTGCCTTGAATCCCCGGGACTGCGCTGTGCAGTTCGCTGTTTGGCGTCCGCGGGATGCGCAATCACCGGCCACTGTCAGGGAGTCTCTCTCCCTCACAGGGGCCGGTACAAGAGAGCAGGGACGCAGTGGCAGCGTCATAGAGATGCTCTCCCCTGACGTCACTGCCTGCAGGAGGCTGGCCCCGCCCCCTTAGCTACACTGATCAGTGTGACTGCGGGGGTGCCGGAGGCAGCAGCAACAAGAGGAGGAGGAGAAGAGCAGCACAGAGGTTTAACACTCCCCTCCACACGGCCCCCCCTGCCCATCCTACTTGCCCCCCCCCCCAACCCTACCTAACACCCTACTCCCCACCCCCCTCGAAAACACACTCGGCCCCCTCTGGCAGCCCCTCTTCCCCCTCTGACACGCAATTCGGCTCCCTCTGACACCTCATTCGCCCCCCCTGTCACCCAAATCGCTCCCCACTCCCTGACACCCCACTCCCCCTTCTGGCAGCCTCTCTCCCCCCTCTGACACTCCATTCATCCCCCCTGTCTCCCAAATCGCCCTCCTTTCCCAAAGGCCTACCCAGCTTTCCCACATGCTGAATGAGCTATCCAGCACCTGGGGAAGCTGAATGGCACCCATCCTCCACAGCAGGCACCTAGCTTTCCTGTTTTTTTTTCATTTTATTCCAGAGATAGTAATAGCTGTATCTGACAGACGTCTCTTCATTACTATCGCTGGGTTGGGGTCAGCCGCAGTGTTTTTTTGTTTCCAAGGCTGACACAACCCCCTGTCACATTTTTCCCCCATTTCCCAACGCCCGGGGAAAGGGAAGAGTCAGTAACCATCAGAGGACACCTAATGTAGGTTCCGCTTCGGGAGCCGGCTGCGGCGGGTTTTTTTAAAATGGAAGTTCCCCAGAGAGGGTTCTTCCCATTCTGATAGTATCAGGCTGCCACTGTCGGTTTTTCCCTGGCGGGTTTATGGAACCCCAGTCTTTTTTTTCTGAAAATTTGTTTATTTAGTAAAAATTGCCTGGCATCCACTGTAATGATTAAGGGGGTTTGCCCAATGTAGGATTCTTAATAATAATGACCAAAAAATAAACAATGGGGGGTCCCCTATTTTCCAAACCACCAAAGGGAAAAAACCGACAGCAGCAGCCTTACTATCAAAGGGGAAAGGGTCCAGGGATACTGGTCCCTTCCATTTAAGAGTACCACCCACACCCCCCAAAACGACCATCACATTAGAGGGTCCTCTTTGAGGTTACCCCAGCCTTCCTGGTACCCCTGGGTTTGGGATTGGGGAAAGAGTGACAGGGGGTTAGGTCGGCATTGGGGGACAAAAACTGCCGCTGGCTAAAACCAAGCCTGAGCGATAGAAATAGAGGCACTGACAGACCCCCTCCTTACTATCATGGAAAAAAAGGGAAAAAAAAAAATTAGAAACAAAAAAAAAAAAGCTTTATTTAAAAAAAACTCTCCAAACACCGGCCCTCTAACCCATTTTTAAATTTCAGAAATAGATGCTACGCTGGTCCGATGTATCTAACAAATAATAGTATTAAAAACCCCAAAACCCCCTTCACCCCTAAGGTCAGGCTGGGGGCGGGTGAGGAGAACACCAGACCCCACCAAAACTCCGGGGGGTTATCTTCTTCTCCTTTCGGAGATTGTGTTGTATGCGGCCCCTTTAACTCCTTTTCACCCCGCGGCCTATGCCCAACCAAAATCAACCCTCACCTGACACTCTATAACCCCCTAAAAAGGGAACCCGCCCCCAAAACCCCCCCTACTCCCATCTACACCATATAAAGAGTTTGTACAAGGGTAAATTGGTAGGGGGGGGATGGAGAATTTGCAGAGTCAAAATTGTTTGTGGGTTAATTTAAAGGGGGACGAGGTGGGAAAGTCATCATGGCGCTAGAAGGAATGGAGAAAGGGAACGTTCCCCCACAAAAAACTCACTGTATCATAAATTTGATTTACTGTAATCACTAATAGTCTCAGTGCGTGTAACTCTATTACCCCCCATGGGGTCACGTATTTCAAAATTTGGTATAGTGTAAGGGTTTATTTTCGGGATCATTTTTGGGCTTATTTTTCCCATTACTAGTGGGGGGATATGGGGTCATGGGTTTTTATTCACCCCCACAAAATTGAATGTTATGTGGTTTAGGTGTGAGGGTATTATTCATAAACTAGGGGGGTTATGTTAGTCAGGGTGTGAGGTATTATTCATCACTATTATGGGATAGGGGGGTCAGTGTGACATTTTTTTGATTTTGTTTTTGTGGTTTGATAATATTATTTCTGTTTGGTCTAACATAGGGGGAATTTTCTCTTTGTACAGCAGTATTAGTGGTCACGTACAATATTATATGCGATATCCCTTTTGAACATGTCTTAAACCTTTTTGTTTGTATTTCCTTATATACTGTACATTACTTTTTTTAAAAATACATTTTTACAGACCTATGGCACTGCTGTTGTGTTCCCGGGGTTCTTCTAAGGGCAGGATTTTTTTTTGGGGGGGGGGGGTTAAGACATATCCTGGGTGATGTAATTTATTACTTTTACTGAATAAAGATCATATGCAAAGCCAATATTATCCCCTACAGTGCCCTATATGGTACTACCGTGTACACAGGCTCAACAATCATTTTACCTCCATGCTTAACCATATACGGTAGAACCATTGTAATAGGCTTTTGCAACTGTAATTCCCCCATACAATGACCATATAGTGGTAAATGCCAGTTTAAAAAGCCTACAGACTGTTATTACCTCCATCAATGACCAATAGTTAATCCCCATTTGTAACAGGCTCTGCGACATTTATGTTTTTGGGGGCATTAAAAACCAAACTCACGGGAAAACTTTTTCTCTGATGGTCGTTCACATTCCCCTTTTCTTTGCACCCCTGTCCAGCCCCGCCATGATGACTTCCCGGGCCCCACCAAAGCCTTGAAATTTTTACACAAATATCTTAAATTCTCACATTTTGATCCCTCCGTCACTTCCACCCCCTTTACAAACTTTGCAGGGGTGGGGACAGGGTCCCGCCATCCTTAATGGCACAGTCTTTCTAGGTGGGGGGGGAGAAAAAAAGGTACTAACCCCCTGGAGATTGGTTTACAGTTTTGGGGCCGTACCTCAAATCATGTTACCAGGAAGGTAGGTAGAGGCTTCGGGAAAGTAGGTACCAGGGGCCTCAGGTAGTTAAAAGATAAAGGGCCCCAAAGGTAGGTTTTGTAAGTCAGGTGGGTTTAAAGTAGGCCTCAGGAAGGGGGGGTTTGTAGGCCCCCCAGGTAGGTTGTTATGCCGATTTAGGTAATTTGTAGGCTCCAGAAAGGGGAGGTTGCGGGGCCCCCAGGAAGGAAATTTTGGTAAGCCCAGGAATAGGGCTGGACTGGGAAAAAAATCAGCCCTAAAAAAACCCCCACCAGCCCACATTAAATTTTTCCCTTAAAAAATTTCCCTTGTTCTCGCACCTCGCTTCTTTCAAAATAAACTACCTATAAAGGTGCTTTCACACGGGCGTTTTGGGTGCTTTTTTTGGCAGAGTATTATGCTATACTTTTTTGCAAAAAAAACACATCAAAACACGCACCAAAAAGTTTGTGTGAAAGCACCTAAACACAAGCAGGAAAGAAAATGTAGCAAGGAAACCCCACCCAAGATCAAGTGTCATTTGCTTTACAATCAGGGAAAAGCCTACACCGCCCTTTTACAAAAACCAATAAAACCACAACACCACCAATAATTCCCAGTAGTCAGGTCACCTTTAAATTAATACACACTGATTCAACACAAAAGTAAATTACCCCTCCCGGGGGAAAACCCACAGGAACATCATCTCTGATGGGAGTTGTTCCTTTTCTCCTTTTCTTCCATCTCCCCAAAACCTCCATGATGTTTTCCTGATGAGTGCCCCTTCCATTTTTTTCTCGGTCCATACAGCATGCAATGTCTTCTTCCCCCTTCACTACTTCCCTTGTAGAATTTACCAAAAAAACATCTTAGCTCCTCTTTTTTCCCGCATTTCCTATCAATTCCCCAACTCTGTACAAACTCCCTATCCAAACCCCTAAATATAATAGTCCCCATTTTGTGCCTTTACACAGTAATTGTACCCCAAAACGCGTATGCTAAACCCCTAAAAATTTAAAAATTCTTTGGTGACGTAATTTATTACATTACTGAAAAAAGATCATATGCAAAGCCCAAATATTATCCCCATCAGTCCCCATAAAGTGCTAGATCCATGTACACAGGCTTTATACTGTATATTCCCAAATCATTCACTGAGCAAGTATGGTAGATACTAAAAAGGCTCTGCAGATGTTATAACCCTTCTTTACAGTGACCATATAGGGGTAAAACCAGGAACAGCTCTGCATTGTATGTTCCCCATTACGTGACCATATAGGGGTAGAACCAGTGTACATATGCCGGGAGACTGATATTACCCCCCCAAACCCCCTTTAGAAAACTTTAAAATAAGGGACCAGGGTCTACATACCAAAATTAACCACCATACTGACCATATAGTGGTAGATACAGTGCACACGGGCTTTGCAAGGGGTTTTCACTTCCATACAGGAAAATAGTGAGCTACCATACCCCTCTCCAGAGCAAGTGTGCATTGTTTACAAACAGGACAAGCCCAACCGCCTCTATACAAAGCACCAATAAAACAAACCCCCAATCAAACACCATATTAGGCACCCTCCATTAATACGCACTGGGTTCAAACAGAAGTAAAATTACCCCTGCATCAGGGGTCACGGGGACTCATCTCTGATGGGAGTTGTCTCTTTTCCTTTACTTTTCCATCTGACCCAAACCTCCATGATTTTTCCCTGATATTTATTCCCTTTTCCCTTTTTTTTTCTGCCATCAGCATGCAATGTTTCTTCTCCCCTTCACTACTGTCCCCTGTAAATTTACCCCAAATACATCTTAACCCTCCTTTTTTTACACTTTCCTATCAATTCCCAACCTTGTTCAAATCCCCCTCCATAGGCCCCAAATAGTAAAGTGCACTTTTGTCCTTACACAGTAATTGGGGCCCCAAACAGCGTAACAAACCCTAAAAAAAAAATTAGAAATTCGTGTTTTGAATTAAAATTAAAAAAAGCAATAAGTGCATGTAAATAGGTAGACGTCAATTATTTAGGTAAACAAGGCCTTCCCCCATTCATTTGTAAGTAGACAGGGCCTACCCCTTTTAAATTTCCAGTAGTTGGGGGTGCCCCAAACCTAGCCAGGTAGCTAGGGGTGCCCCAATACCTAGCCGGTCTAGGGCTGCCCCAAGTAACTACCAGGTACTAGGGGTGCCCCCAGTAACTAGGGAGGGGACAAGGGGCGCCCCCCGTAACAAACCCGGTAGCCGGGGGGGACCCCAAGTAAAGCCAGGTAGCTAGGGCTCCCCCCCGTAATAGCCAGAAACTTGGACTGCCCCCAGAAACTAGCCATACTGGGCTGCCCCAAGTAACTTCCAGGTAGATAGGGTTGCCCCCCCTAAACTAGCAAGGTAGATAAGGCGCCCCCAGTAACCCTAGCCAGGGAGCTGGGCTCCCCAATTAACTACAAGGTAGCAGGGGTGCCTCCCGTAACTTTTGTAGGGAACTGGGGCTGCCCCCAGTAACTAGCCAGAAGCTCTAGGGCTGCCCCACAGTAACCTGGCTGATAGCTTGGGCTGCCCCAGTAACAAGCAGATAGCTAGGGCGCCCCCAAAAACACCAGGTAGCTGGGGCCCCCAATTTTAACTAGCCAGGTATAGGGTTGCCCCCAGTAACTAGCAAAGGGGAGATAGGGCTGCCCCAGTAACTAGCCAGTACAAGGTCCCCCAGAAAATACCAGGTAACTAGGGCTGCCCCCAGTAATTACCAGGTAATAGGGCCAGGGCCAAATTACCAGGGGAATAGGGGCCCGTAATTACCAAGGTAATAGGGCCCGTTAGCCAGGTAAAGGGGCCCCGGGGATTAGCCCGGTAAAGGGGCCAGGCCTTTTAAGAGCCGGGGGAATAGGACCAGGGCCAATAGCCAGGTAAAAGGGCCTTTTTGCCAGGGAATGGGGCCAGTTAGCCAGGTAAAAGGGGCCATGCCCCGTTAGCCAGGGAAAGGGATCAAAAATACCAAGGGTGTATGGACAAAAAATTGAACTTTACTTCATTTTATAAATGGGGCATAAAAGACATGTTCTATGACGAAACCCTTGGCAATGAAAAACATATGAAAAAGTTCGTATATGCCTTCCCCGTTAGGAGGTGAGTGATATCCAGGTAATGGGGGGGCCTTACCAGGTAAAAGTGCTAGGGGGCCCTTTTGCCCGGGAATGGGCCGGGCCAACCAGGGAAGGGGCCAGTTAGCCAGGTAATTTTGGCCAGGGCAGTTAGCCAGGGGAATGGGCCAAACCAGTTAAGCCAGGTAATGGGGGCCCGGGCCGTTAGCCAGTAATGGGGTCGGGCCATTAAGCTAGGGAAAAAGGGGGGGGAGGGGGCCCTTAGCCCCGGGAATTGGGGCCAGGGGGCCCGTAACAGGTAATGGGCCCTTAGCCCGGGAATGGGCCAGGGCCAGTTGCCAGGTAATGGGGGCAGGCCCCTTACCAGGTAATGGGGCCAAGGCCAGTTAGTCAGGTAATGGGGCCAGGGGCCAATTACCAGGTAATATTGCCAGTCAGCCAGGTAATAGGGCCAGGGGCCCTTTCCCGTAATGGTCAGGGGCCTTTGCCAGGTAATATTCCATCAGCCCGGTAAAGGCCAGGGGCCCGTTAGCCAAGTAATGGGCCAGGGGCCAGTTACCCCGGTTTAAGGGCCCCGGGCCATTTGCCAGGGGAAAGGGGCCAGTTATCCCGGTAATGGGGGGCCCGGGCCGTTAGCCAGGGAATAGGCCAAGCCCGTTAGCCAGGGGAAGGGGGCCAGGGGCCGTAGCCAGTAATGGGGCCAAGGGCCAGTTAGCCCGGTAATGGGGGCCAGGGCCATACCAGGTAATTGGGCCAGGGCCCTTAGCCAGGTAATTGGGCCATTAACCATAATAGGGCCCGGGGCCCTTAGCAGGAATGGGCCGGGAACCAGTTTTAACCATTAATGGGCCCGGGCCCTTAGCCAGGTAATGGGGGCCAAGCCGGCAAAACACCCGGGGCCATTTAGCCAGGTAATGGGGCCAGGGCCAGTTTGCCAGGTAATGGGGCCAGTAATAAGTTAAAAAAAAATATATAAAAATAATACTTACCTGCCGAGTGCGGGCTGCGGAATGCACTGGATGCCATCACATCGCGTGCCTGCCCCGTGGACTCCTGGGGCTGAACGGGGGGAACAGAAGATCCTGGGTGTTCTGCCTCGGCCGCTGGCCCGCACCCCCTGGGGAGGGCGGCCGTGATTGCTGCATGGCTAGGCGTGACCCACCATGTAGCCGTGTGGCAAGGGGTTGTTGGGCCCCCCCGGGACAGGGGTTTTGGTCCGTGTGCGACCCCTTGCACCCCCGTAGCTGCGCTGGCACTTGGGTCCCACCAGGGGGAAACACCGGCCCCCCTGGTCTCTGACCGACCGCAACCCGGACCCCACGCCCACCGGGGGGACACCCTTTTTCCTTTTGGGGAGTCCAGGCCTGCTCAGAAAAGGAAGATTTATAGGCCCAAGGTAGGTAGGTTTTACCCATCAGGGATGTAAACCCCCGTTAGGTAGGTTAATAGGCCCCAAATTTCAGGGTAGTATTCGGCCGTGAATTGTATGCAGGTTACTTTTGCTACATTCGTTATGCAAGGATTATGTGGAGTCTTTGGCCATGACATGTCATGTGGGAAAATCACTTTGTCATCCCCTAAATCACTTTCACTGCTCATAAGATGTGGTGATATCGTGATCCGCAAGTTGATACAAGCAGGACTGGGATAAGATATTACAATGCCCTGGGCAAATAAGGCACATAGCGCCCTCCAAAGGAAAATACAGCCCACTCCATACCTCCCTACATCCCTTTTTCTAATTGGAATTAAATGGCGCCTTAGGCAGTCGCCTACCTTCGCCTACTCGTCATCCCGACCCTGGACATAAGCGGTTCCCAATAGTTACCAGATAATTCAGAAAGGATTTTGGGTGACCTGGTGATGTCAACAAAATCTACAACTTGCCCAGCAAAAAAGATACTTTCACCAAGGTCTGTCGACGGAACAATAATCCAGTTTCAGGCTTCAGAATATGATTTTTATTTTACAATTTTTATTTTTTAAAAGTAGTAAAACAAAAGCTATGTTAATTTACTGTTGCCATATTCATTTCGATCCGCAAAATCAGATATAGGGGTTTTCCAATTCCTTAAAATAAACTCTCAAAAAGGTGGGCAGAGGCTTAAATAGAGAAAGAAAATCAACTTGCCTTTAAGACCTGCTGTTCTAGCGCCCAGGATTCGTTGCCGGTGTTGTCACGATCAGTGGTCATGTGTCGCTGCAGCCAATCATAGACCTCAGTGGTCACGTGATGCTCATACAAGAAGAGACCGCTAAGGCCTGTGACCAGCTAAAGTGATGTAATCGACCGGGAGCAGTGACGGCACAAGAACAGAGCGGACTTGAAGGTGAGTTGTTTTTTTTTACTGTTACTCCCGTCCAGGTCTCATTAAAGCTTTTTTAAGGGGATGTTCCCACCATAGACTTTGAAGGCATATGGATAGGATATGCCATCAAAATCTGATAGGTGCAGGTCTCACCTCTTGTACTCTGTTCTATGGGAATTCTGAGTAGAGCCAAACACATCGCTCACCTGTACTGGGATCTCACCTAGAACAGAATGGAGAGTCGTTGACAAGTTCAACAGGCTCTTCTTTCTGAGACAACACTTTTGAGGTCTCGTTCCCCAAACAGACGAGGGTCCTAGTGGTGGGAATGATACCTCCACATCATGACCCCATATCATCACCACATAGTGACTAAATAATACCACCACACCATGACCACATATCACCACCACCAAGTGAATAATACCTCCACAATTCACCACCATATAGTGACTGAATAATACCGCCACTTTTCACCACCACATTTTAACTGAATAATACCGTCACACCATGATCACATATCACCACCACATATCAATAAGCCATCAAAGTCTTTAGTGGGAACACCTCTTTAAGCAATTTTAAAACCCCTTTAACAGGTCTTTTATACCGTATGGTGGAAATTAAAACAGAAATTTGCTTTATTTTCAATTCCAATTACCTACAAATAAATGATAAGGTTTCTTAATGGGAGCATGAAATGGGTAAGATTCTTCACTAGGGCAAGATACCATGTAAGCATAACTCCTAATATTGGTAAAAGTGTAATAGTTTATATTCAGGAACAGTATGGTTGTATTATTCAGTCACTATGTGGTGGTAATATGTGGTCATGGTGTTGTGGTATTATTCATTCACTGTGGTGGTGATATGTGATGGTATTATTCATTCACTACCCTGTTTCCCCGAAAATAATACAGTGTCTTATATTAATTTTTGCTCCTAAAGACGAGCTAAGACTTAGTTTTAGGAGATGTTTTTTGTTTCTATGAATAATAATTCGC
Organism: Phyllomedusa bahiana; assembly: GCA_025379985.1. Taxonomy (NCBI): domain Eukaryota; kingdom Metazoa; phylum Chordata; class Amphibia; order Anura; family Hylidae; genus Phyllomedusa; species Phyllomedusa bahiana. The sequence continues at coordinate 9,908 of JAODAL010045361.1, forward strand.
ATTTATTGTTGAACAAAACATCAACATGTATTAATATACTGTAGTGATTTCATCACAAATATTAGCATAAGAAGCCAAACTCTGAATTGCATATAAAAATGCACTATGTCTTATTTTCGGGGAAACAGGGTATGTGGTGGTGATATGTGGTGGTATTATTCAGTCTCTATGTGGTGGTGATATGTGATCATGGTTTGTGGTATTATTCAGTCACTATGCAGGGGTTATATGTGGTCATGATTTGGTGGTTGTCAGGGGGGTCGCGGGCGCCCCCCCCCCCCCCCCGCGCGCGATCGCCCGCCTGCCCGCAGGGGTCCGGCGCGGTTGCCGCGGGTGCCCGCGACCATCCTTCTGCGGTCTGGGCTCCTGCGCCGCTTCACTTACCCGGCCATGCTCCTGTGAACGCTGCTCCTGCCCGTCCCGGCCGCCGCACACGTGCCCGCTGCTTAAGGCGGGGGGGCTTCGCTCGATTTAAGGGGCCAGCATCCCGATAATTGGTCTATTGTCGGGCGCTGGTTCTATTTAAGGAATACACCCTCCAGCACTTCCTGCCAGTCCGTTGGTGTGTTTTCTGTGAGATTAGAGAGTGTTGGAGTTCTGTATTGATCACCCGTGTACCAGTCCGCTTGCTTACGTTTCCTGACCTTGCCTGTTTGCCTGTTTGCCTGGTTGTATTATTCAGTCACTATGTGGTGGTAATATGTGGTCATGGTGTTGTGGTATTATTCATTCACTGTGGTGGTGATATGTGATGGTATTATTCATTCACTACCCTGTTTCCCCGAAAATAATACAGTGTCTTATATTAATTTTTGCTCCTAAAGACGAGCTAAGACTTAGTTTTAGGAGATGTTTTTTGTTTCTATGAATAATAATTCGCATTTATTGTTGAACAAAACATCAACATGTATTAATTACTAGTAGTGATTTCATCACAAATATAAGCATAAGAAGCCAAACTCAGAAATTTCATATAAAAATGCACTATGTATTATTTTCGGGGAAACAGGGTATGTGGTGGTGATATGTGGTGGTATTATTCAGTCTCTATGTGGCGGTGATATGTGATCATGGTTTTGTGGTATTATTCAGTCACTATGCAGTGGTGATATGTGGTCATGATATGGTGGTTGTCACGGGGGTCGCGGGCGCCCCCCCCCCCGCGCGATCGCCCGCCTGCCCGCAGGGGTCCGGCGCGGTTGCCGCGGGTGCCCGCGACCATCCTTCTGCGGTCTGGGCTCCTGCGCCGCTTCACTTACCCGTCCATGCTCCTGTGAACGCTGCTCCTGCCCGTCCCGGCCGCCGCACACGTGCCCGCTGCTTAAGGCGGGGGGGCTTCGCTCGATTTAAGGGCCAGCATCCCGAAATTGGTCATTGTCGGGCGCGGTTCTTTTTAAGGGAATCCCCTCCACACCCCCGCCACCGTTGGTTTTTTTCCCCGTGAGATTAAGAGTGTGGAGTTTTTTTATTGATCACCCTTTTACCAGCCCCTTGCTTACTTCCTGACCTTCCTTTTTTGCCGCCGCCTTGACCTTCTGCTGTCTCTGACCAAACCTCTGCCGCCGCCCTGACCTTCTCCCTGTCCCAACACGCCTCGGGATTACGATTTGTCCCACGCTTTTTACCCCGGCCCGCCCCATCGCAAGCAAGTCCGGGTCCGGGTAATACCCGGGGCTACTTAACCCGCTCTCTGGCGTGGCTTAGCTATCACCTTGCTGGCCAGCAATCCACCCTGCATTACAGTCGGACGGCCATGGATTCCGCCAGGGGACCCCTCCCCCCCCGGATGTCACACGGGAGTCGCTCACAACCAATTAAATTTACCACCAGCGGCCATATTCAGAAACCCCGGCCCGTCTACCTCCCCGCCCCGCGCCCACCTCACCTTGCTCCGGCATCCCTTTTCAACCCCGCCGGCTTCGGGGCCCCCGCTGGGCCCGCCCCCCCGATGAGCCCCAAAATGCCGTGGGTTTCATCAGCCCTCCCTCACCTAGAGAAGGGGGGTCAATTCCCACAGACACAATTTTCCTTCAAACAGCCTCTTGCTGGAACCCTTGGCTGGGGACGCCACATGGGGTCGAGGGGGTCCTTACAGCCACCTCCAAAAACCCCCTCTGGGGGTTTCCCCGTTTTTAAACCAGGGCCTACTTCTTCGGCCGCCCCCCTGCCCGCTTCATCAGGCGACACCACGTGTCAGTATTCGGGTGCATTTCACACTTCCTTCGACTGACGGAATAACGAACTTTGTTGGGGATTTTTTGGGCAAAGGGGCTCTCGGGGCAAACAAGGATCTCGCCCTCGGGGTCTACCAGCTGCTTGGGTACTTTAACACTTACCACCATCATTTCGGTTCGGCGAAAGGGAACAAAGCTCCGCCTTCACGGAGGCGCCCTCCACCCGCTAACCCCCTTGGCTCCCACGTTTCCGCGCCACCCTTCTCCCCGATGGCCCGAGGAAGAACCTAGCAGGGGGAAGACCCCCCGTCCCAGAGGGAAAGGCCCCACGTCGGAAAGACTTGTTTCTTTGTGGCGTTCAGGCCCTTTTATTGGGACGGGCCGTGCGCCCGGAAAATTCCGACCTAGGGCTCGTAGGAAGCACCCAGGGGTCAGAGCGGGCCTCTCCCCCTGACCATGCCCTATTAGTTGGTGTTTCACCAACACACCTTTTAGGCCTCCCCTTTATTGATTCAGGACGGCAGGAAACTTCATAAGCCGAACTTTTTGACCAGGGTTTTGTCTCCCATGATTCCGTTGCAGAAACCTTTGCTGCCTTTTTCCCTCATCATGGGGAAGCCTTAAGGACCACGCTTCCGTCTGCCCCCCTCTCCTTGCAGATTGGGCTCTTTACAAGGGGACTTTGGCAACTTCTCGTCCTCCTCGATCCTTCTCCGAAACGAGAGCGAGAGCGAGCGATGTGCGCGAGCGCCACATGGATTGTAGTACCATATCCCCGACCTGGATTGGAGCACAGGTGAAGTCATGCATTAGGGGTTCCGGCGTGTCTCTCGCGTTGCATGTCGAACCACAACCAGCCTCCTCATCCCTCCCTGAAATCTACAGAAGCCTCCACCAGGCCTACCCACCCATACTTGGACTTGCCGACGTCTTTCGAAAGACAGTCCGAAACCTTCCTCCACAACCGCCCGTATGATTGTCCATTGATCTGCAACCTGGCTTGTACTCCCTGCCCCGTGGCCGGGTCTGATCGACCTCTACTCCAGGACTAAGGCTATGTCCTGTACATCATGGAGAACCTCTGCAACGGCTTCATTCGTACGTCCTCGTCTCCACAGACCGGCTTCTTTTTCGTGAGGAAAAAAAATCACTCCATCCCTGCATCGACTATCGGGCTAAAATAAAATTAACTATAAAAAATTCGCTACCCTCTGCCCTGATCATCAGTACTTTTCGACCACCTACAAGCCGAAAATCTTTTCCAAGCTGGATCTACGCGTGCATTATAACAAAATTAATCGCATTCGAGAAGGCGATAGTTAAAAACGGCGTTTAATACCGGGATGGCCACTTCGAGTAGTTTGGTAGCAATCGGTCTCTCTCACTTGTAAACGCCCCTGCTGGTATATTCAAACTTCGTCATAATCTTCCGGGACCTACTCTACCGCTGTGTGAATTGTTTACCTTGACGATTATTCAAATTTTTCCCTGATCTTGAACTCATCGCCACCACAGTCCGCCAGGTCCTCAGGCGACTCCGCACCCATCACTTTTTCAAAACTGCGTACTGTTCGCGACAAAACCCACAAGCTTCGCGCTCCTGCCTCCTACGCGCTGCCGTATCCACCCGACACACGCCTTCTCCATACACCTCTCCCTCCAAGCCGTGTGCTGACTCATCGCTCTACCCGCGGGCGTCTGTACTATGCCTCTTCTCCTGTGGCTCCAACACTGCTAAACATCTTTAGACGTCAAAGGAGTCCTGCGAGAAGCACACAGTGAGGGGGAAGCAGTTCCTTCTCTCTTTGACTGTGAGGTAGGGGCCCGACAGCGTATCCCTCGGAACACATTCACTGCCCACCAGACTCCTCAACCCTCCTCTCTAAGGTCTCCAAAAACAAAGACCGGAGGAGTGTACAGAGGGGGGCACACGGTACTTGTCACGGGCGCTCGTGGGCGCCGCTGCACCTCGCGATCGCAGCCGGTCCACATGCTGTGACCACCTGTTTAGGGACTCTGCTGCTCTTGCCTCTATCAGACCATCACTTCATTAGCAGTCCGATGCTCACTCTGCGCCGCTGCACTTACCCGTCCATCGCGCTCCCTGTGCAATGCTGCTCCTGCCTGTCCCAGCCCGCCGCGCGCAGTCGCCCGCTACCTTCATTGATCGCGGCTTATGCAGCGTAGCGCATCTCCGCGCTATCGAGACTAAAAGAGCCAGCGACTCCCCGATAATAGGTCACTATTGTACGGCGACGCTGCTTTTCTATAAAGACAACGCAATAAACGCCCTCCAACAACGTTCCCTGTCCATCTCGACCATAGTCTATGTTATTCGAGTCGACATTATGACACGTATTTATCTATCTCTCACATCTACGCCCGCAAACATCACTCAGCACGTGACTGCAGGCGAGGTGACCACTGTAAATGGGTACAACACCCTACAACACAATCCATCCTTCCGATGCTAGCGACCATCTCACACTACACCGTAGCGAAACGTCAAAGCATTCACCGACACACCTCTCACAGCACCTTAATGGACCAGCTCAGCAACCCCAAAACATGTATCCGTTGCCACCTAAACCTTCCCTATCAAATAAATCACAACACAAAAACAGAAAATCAAAAGGGCTCAGCCGGATCAGATATATCCTTTGAAGTCTACTCCTCTCACGCCACAGACACCGGATTATCCTAAATCACATCTGTCTCTCTATAACATACGCTTACAGGGTCACCACTGCTCTCTCACAGTTAGTAAACACCTCTCACAGAACTAAACTCTCTTCTCTCTTCCAGCGAAAACATAGTTGAGGGCTCCTGTCGCAACAACAAAGTCTTCTCTTAGATCGCACAGACACTGTTCCCATTCTAAACAAAATCTAACTAAGTCCATAGCTACATAAACACAAAATTAATGATAACAACAACATAAAATCACACAACACACACACAACAACACTGAGCACAAGATACTGTTTTTTAAAATAAATAGGAGAAAAAATTGGAAAACGCCACACTGACAAGAAGGTGATTCCCAACGTTCCCGAGGGTAAGGAGAAATAAACAACAAAGACTCATCTTCCACAGAACAAACGATAGAGATCCCTCCGTGCGCATACAGGTCACACCGCGAATAACAAGAGTGAGGACTGCAGGCCGCGTTTATCGCCCAGTCAGGCCTGTAGCTCCACCTAGTGAATGAGCTTTGAATTCACTCTGACATCTAGTGAGAGGCGGTTTAACGCTGAATATTTATACACGGTGCGGAGACATCAGGTATTATCTTGACTGCGTTTCCCACCGAGGGGCACCTCTCTCGGTATCAGCTCAATCTCTGGACAGAAACAAAGGAAACCTTTTTTACTTGCTATCTCCGGATGGTACAAACATTGTATGTTTCTACACTAAATTGCCACAAAGCCTGTACACAAACACTAGGCTTATCAGATCTGTCTGTACCAGCTAGACTTCAGGCGCGAAACACAACACAGGAGCTGCCACTAAATGCCTATTAGACCTATTCACAGCAAATCGGCCATAAACTTTCTCTCTCCTGAAGCATGGGGAAGGGTGCAATAACAATCACACATCTTAACACACGCAGGATTTAGTCGATGACAGTTTATAATACAATTGAATTTTCATAACAGTTACATAACCACCAAACTCCCGCCTTTGGCGACGAGCGAGGGGACTCTGGCGACATCTACACCTGCCCATCAACCGCGCTGAGGCCCGCGTGCTCCTGTCCTCCCCAGGGAGAGAAGACTCTCTTATCTATATATCCCTTACACCACAGCAGGCGGCTCCCGATGCCCCTTCTATCTGATCCTATCAGACATCGTGTTGGAGAGACTCCCTGGACACAGCAGCCCAGGCACATCATCTCGCGAACCTATGACAGGGACCACACAAAGATCCAACTAATACCACGTCCACCGAACCCGGGATACCTATAATCCCCATTGGCACAGATTACTATTCACAGCAAGTGTGGACTCACTTGGCGCGATCCAACACTTGCTTGGAACTGAGCCGACCAATTCCAACGATCCACTAAGCTCGATATCACCAACACAGAACTAATTCAAGGGTGACGCAGTAGACATACCGGCTTGGAACCCTTCTATTATGTATGACAGATTGACTCATTGCGCATTCTATCTAGGATGATCAGCTCCTCTCACTCCCTAGAGATGCGTCTCTGGTACATGAAAACCAGGACTCTCCAATATCTCATGGCGCCCTACACCTCTCTACTTATACACATATTGGGACACAGCCCCTTAAGGCTATATACAATATGCATGTCAGATCACCACCTCACACAGCTTGAGATTACAACCCTCAAGTTTTCGGATCACATCTTCTACATCACTATGTCTCCACCGCATTCCTGTGAACTCTACAGCATCCGCCACACAGTTGGATGAAATCATCAGTATGTACACACAAGACAATCACGCGTCATGCCTGGCAACCTTAATACAGGGGCACCCAGCTTCACAAGCTGAGATAAGGTCACTATCGACTTGTCCAACAAGCAGTTACACTCAACAGGATATCTGTGGGCATGGAATACAACCATCAAACACCATACAGTCAGTTTCATCTCTCGCGGAAGCGACACTAGGAGGTCCCTTCGATGAGGCGAGGAGTGTGGTGACTCACAAAGTTGCACATCCACTACACGCATGAGGGGGGGATCGAATCACGCTGGGCTCTCTGTGCTAGGCCACAGCGTGTGATTAGACCTCTCCTCAGCAGGCAGGGGGTGCCTAAGAGCGTGGCTGACAAGACTCATTCACCTGCCAAGCGCTGCGTGAATACTCTGCCAAGAGCATCACTCACCCTTGAGCTGCGTCACCGACACACAGAACTCGGTAGGCGCAGGCATCTTGTCAATCTTAGTTGACAAACTAGGATACAGGTGGATCTCATGACAGGGCCACAGACCATCTATGTCAGCACACATTCACCATATCACAGGTATCTGCAACATTTCTCGAAGCTCTCTCCCTTACTTATACCTTCTCCCTTCCATTTCTGGCACACGGTCTTCTCAAACTATTGGTACCAGTACGAGCTGCTGGAAGCCATACATCTATCGGTGACTGGACTCTAGGGGGAGTTTATCTCATTCACACACAAGGGGATAGCAGTCCGCACACGGAAACTACATGTAACATTCTCCAACGACTTCTGTACCCAGTAAAATGAATCAGGCATTACAACAAACATCCTATCTCTCTCATTATCAATTCGGCCCGCTTCCCTCAGTCCCGATCACTCACAAGCCATGACGTATCTGCATGGACAAGAATGAGATCGATGAACACCTCCACAATCCAGTCAGGGTCATGGCCTTCCCTGGAATAAAATATTCATCGTAAGGCATCCACCATCTCTGGACGCAACACAACCAAGTCACTCTGCTCGCCATCTGTCCTTCACCCGCCATTGGCTAGCTCTTCTAACACTCTGCCGCACACTGATTGACGAGGATTGTCTCTGGGTGTCTATGGCCGTGTCCGGCCACGGTCACAGTTACAAGATAGATGGAGGGACCTGCTACAGCGGGGCGGCTGTGGCATCGAGATGATATCTCTCACAAGCGAACCGATTGTCTGGACAAGCCGCAGCTATAACATGCCACCACTTCAGATTAGCAGGATTAATCACTGCGCGCCTGCGCATCGGTCCCATCTCGAAGATTGATGTAGTCGTAGTGAGACACACCGTTGGGGTCCCAGAGCGCGGTTATATACTTAGGGGGCAGGAGTCTCTCCCATGGGGCCGATGTGTCGAGAGAGGAACGGAGTACACCTCCAGCAAACTATCACACCCTCGTCCTACCATCAGTCACGGACCAGCGTGTTCTCAGCGGCTTCATGGGCTGCGCCTGTGCTGTTGGTGTACACAACAATCGGCGTAGCCTGCCAGGTCCGCACGCCCCTGATCTACTGCGCTGATTCACTTTGCGCGGGCTTCATCCAGTCCGCAGACAAAGCATTTCGCACGACGACGAATAGACTAGAAAGATGGACGATGTGCGACACTGGAGTATAGTGGATAGACTTATGATCAAGTACAAGATGCAACACATTAGGTAGTATTAGCTCAGAGAGTCAGTACAGGTGTGGTCTCTAACACATACAATGAGTGATGGGCTTAGGGTTTGAGTCGCATAGCTATACAGAGACTTTATGACAGGGACAGGACTACAATTGGATGGGTATAGGAAGCAACTCTTCTCTTGGGTTATGAGTTATAATAAGTGGGTGGTGTTTTGTGTGCAAGTTTGTAAGAGGCTACATGAAATAGTGCGTGATTGAGATAATTGTGAAACAAATATTATTGCAACTACATGGTGTGTGGTGGTAAGTTTTTTAAAACAAAAGTTACGTATGTGGCTACACTCTATAGCACGATGTGTCTTAGATGAACAAATAGACAAGACAGGTGGGAACTTCTTGAGCTCACAAGTTGACATTATCTTGGGAGTGGGATTCTTGAAGGACACTTTTGGGTTACTTATAATTGTAAAATGGATTGACAATTATATGTTTTGGGGCGTGAATGGACAACTGGTGGGGGATTAGGGGGTTGTGTTTGAAAGGGGGATTGTGACAAGGGGGATTTAAGATAAAATGGATTGCAGGAATGAGGTGCTGATACGACTGGGAATGGGATAGGTATACACACACATTCATGTGAGCGGAAGAAGATCACACACGAGTCATATATGTGAGCTAGGACAGGCGTAGTGAGAGTGGGTCAACAGACGACTTAGGATTGAATGAACGAGAGTAAGAGGAATCATGATAGAGTAAGGGTATAGAAGAGATATGAACAATCCACATATAGATAACACATGAAGGAAACGATCACATCACAGACAGTCTGAGTTAAGACAGTTCACACATGAGGATCGAGAAGAGAAGGGATACAGACAGAGGTTCTATCTATCATGCGGTGTGAAGGAGAGACACGGGAGAGGGGTAAGGGGTGGAAGTCGGTGAGAGAGGAGGCGGGTAGAGCGAGGGAATATGTTGATGTGAAGACAGACTAGAGATCGGGGATGGATAGAGACACATGTAATTGGGTGTCTCATAGACAGTGGGAACAGCAGGATATGAGAGAAGGGGGGGGGGGAGAGTTGGGGGGGGGGGGGGGGGATGGGGGGGTGTTGGGGGGGTGGGGGAGGATATAGTGGATATTGAAGAATTTGGGGGAGGATTGAATGAAATGGTGACATTCAGGACAGAAGGGTAAGAAGAAAAGTGTGGACGACACAAAGGTGGGGGGTGGGAGTGGAATACGTGATGGGTGGGGGGGTTTGGTATGATGGAGGATGTAGAAGGATTGTGGGTAAGGGGAGTGTTGGGATGGGGACACAGGGGAGAAACAGGTGGACACAAGAAGGATGGGAGGAGGGGGGGGAGGATGGGTGAGGGGGGGGGAGAAATGGGGTGGGAACTGTGATAGGGGGGGGAAGGTGGGGGAGGGGGGGGATTATAGGTGTCTAGGAGATTGTGAGATAGAGGAAGACACACACACTGGAGGTAGGATTGTCGAGGAGTAGGAGGATGTAGGGGTTTGGGGAGATCAATGGAAACAGTGCACAGATGCGTAGAGCTAGGGTGAACGATTTGACGTTTTTGTGCTTTTGTTTGATCTATGGACAGGTTGTGTTTAGATCAGTGGAGTTGTGGATTTGTAGTCAGGACTTCTAGTACTATGGTTGATAGGGAGGGTTGGACAGGGACGATTTGGACTAAGGGGGTTGAGGATATCTGTGTGTACAGAATGAACACACACTGTGGATGGGGGTCTTGTTACAGTGAGGTTTAATTGATTAAGTTGTGGGATTGTAACTTCTTGTTATTTTTTGACAACATAAGGAGGGCACACTACACATGCTTTTGTGGGAGTTATTATAGGAGTGTGAAGCGGTCAGTAATATATGGGGATAGGCACGAGTGGGAAATTAGGTGGTTGGGGGTAAGTGTCAGGTGTGAATAGAGTGAGATAAGAGAGATTAGATGGGTATTTGATTGATGTCACGTCACATTATAGATTGTATGGACAATAAAATTTTGTTGAAGGAATAATAAGTGAAAAGCATGAGTTGACTTTCTCTTTTTTTATATGTTTTTATTTTTGGGACAGACAGTTGAAGTTGGGGTAGGTTAAGATAATGGATAGGGATCGTTTTTATTAGATACTCTACCTCTAGGAGGTATATACACACTCTCTATACCTCTACAATAGAGACTTGGTGTGGTAATTTCTACTTTTTTATTGATAAGGTTTGGTTTTGGGAGGGACCTATCTCTATCTCTCTCACTCTATTAGGTGGTAGATGTTGAATGTTTAATTTTGTGTTTTGTGGTGGTGTGATTGGCTATGAGTCATACTATTATTTTTGTCAGGGTGTTGTTATTGTAGGACTAGGTATATATATTGTATGGGGGGGTTTTGTTTTGGTGTTTTTGGGTTTTTATATATAAGTGATTTTGGTGAGGATATAGGATAGGGTAGTAGGAATAGTTGTTCACTGAGTTAACACATTGGTTGGTTAGAGATCGGGTTTTGTTGGGGGTAAACGGGTATTATAGTACAGAGGGGGGGGGGATGTTTGGGGGGGGAGTGGGGGGGGGAATGTGTGTAAATGGAGAGGAGATTAAGGGGGGGAGGGTTGGTGTTGGGGTTGGGGGTATTATTCGGGGAAGGGGGGGGTAGGCAGGAGTCGGATGAGGGGGGGACAATACATTGGTAGACATAATGAGTAGACGAATGGATAGAGGGACATGTAGGATGATAGGTGTAACTGTAGTGGTGTGAGAGTTGAGAGGGGACTGTTTGGTAGGTGCGGTGGTGGATTGAGGGTTTTAGTGAAGGGTGATTATGAGGGGGAAAGTGTTATGGGGTTTCCAGTAGGTGGGAATGTTCGGAAGGGAGGGGTGAATGTGGGAATTTTAGGAGAGAAAGGTTTTGGGGGTTGGGTTGGGATAATGAGGTTAGAAGTGGTGGTGGTAGTTTGGTTGTATTACATGATCTGGCGGATTATTGTATAGGGGTATGTTATGGGTGGGAGGGTGGGCGCCTTGAATAAAAGGGGAATGGAGAGGAGGTTAGGGTATGCGTAACGGAAGGGGGGAAGAGAAGGGAAAGGTACAGTCAAACATGATGAGGGGTAATCAGGGTTAAAGAGAAAAGAGAACAGAGAAAGGTAAGGATGAAGGGAAAAGTAGTAGAAGAGGGTTGTCGTTAGGGGGTAATAGAGGGGTTAAAAAAAAAAATGTAAAGAATGAAGAGATTCACATCTGGGATGCATGAGGTGAGTCAACGGGGTGAAGGGAGTCATAATATAGAGAATGGCTACAGGGAATTGCAAACAGAGGGAGAGAGAGGGGGGTTGTTATGGGGATTAGGCTGAGTGTGAAGTGGGAAGAGACGAAAAGGAGGGAGGGTGAGGTGTATTAGGATGAGGTGGGTAATAGTTGAAAAGAGGAATCATTGTATTGGTTGTTATGCGATTTTGGGTTTTTTGAATGAGTGAATGATTTGCAGTAAAGGGCAGATTGTGGACATAATTTACGTGGACTTACACAGGACAGCGGTGAGACTTGTGTGGAATCTTTGGTTATGACTGGGTAGTTTGTGTAGGGGTGACGTAGGATGTTGGTGGAGCGGAGATGGGGATTACTCTATTTTTGCAGGAGTACAGAGGGTGGAGGGGGATGCGCGTGGTACATTGGAGGGTGGGGGGGGTGTTGGATTGGAGGAATTCTATGTCTAGAATTGTTAAATGAAAATAGTGATTGGAATAGGTTGGGGGTTTATGGGGGGGGGGGGGGGGGTGTGAGAGGAGTTTGCTATATGGAAGTATGATAAGATGATTTGGGTGTATATGGTGGGTGTAAGGCACAGGTAAAGTTGGTTTTACGTGGTGGGGAATGACATACATTTTTTGGGGGGCAGACGTTCTAGAATTCAAATGTAGGTACACGTGTCTAAGAACTGATAGGGGGAGGAGAGAGGGGGGGAGAGAGGGAAAGGAGGATCAGCGAACTTGAGAGTCTAGTGTAGTGTACTCTGTAGATATCACAATATTTTGGAGCGTTGACAGCAACTGTATTATAGTCCATATCAAAAGTGTAGGTATAGGGGGGGGGGGGGGGGAAGTGGGGGGGGGAACGTAGGATAAATGAGAGGGCTAACGTTAAGGATCGCGGACTCAACTGTCCGGAGTGTATTAAATTTACATAGAGCTGAGATATATGACACGACTTTATCTATAGTATTGAGACGACACAAGAGCAAGGAGATGTGTGATGGGAAAATATAAGATGGGTAATGAAGGGAGTGGATTTTATAAGATATATGAGAGGAGAATGTGTTTAAAGATGATGGATGAGTGTGGATATAGATGAGGTAGAGGATGTGGTATGAGTAAAGACTTTGATAGTAAGGAGACTTGTTACTGCGAGACAATGGGAAGGTATGATTGGAGAAGATGGGAGTGGGTGGGGTGAATTGGGATGTGGGTTTTTTGGGGTTGTTTTTAGGGAATTGTATGGAATTTTTAGATAGTAATATAATTATTTAAAGGTGACGTAGGAGGACATTATAGTAGTGATGTATGTTGGTATTGATAGGATAGTGGTCTATCATTATATTTTTATAAAATGTAAGGGGAGAAAGCTTAATACTATACACAGAACATACTGTTCTGTATAGGTAAAGATCTCACAAAGAGATCACAGCGATATACTGAGAGTGGATTAGGAGGGTGTTGTATTATGGCGAGGGAGAACACACAACAGAAGTTGACTGGTAATCATAGATGAAAGGGGTGAAGAGTCACACTAGGGCGTAATGTAAGACGTATTGGGTAGTGAGCAGAGCATAAGGTGTAATATGCAGCAGACTACTCGGCGGTGATGATGACGGAGACACATTGGCGTGTGACAACAGGGGATGGTGGGTGGTGACACAGTATAACGAGGGAGAGACGGAAGATGTGAGACACTACATGTAGGTGTGTTAACGTGAGGTATGAGATACAGAGGGAATAAAGATGAGAAATTTAGAGGTCAGTGTAGATGGGGATGTATGGTTTGGAGAAATTGTGGGGGTGGAGCAGGTACGATTGAGGAAAAGCGGGTCTTACACAACACAGACAGACGTATGGAGGAGACGTGACTATAGGAATGAGAAGGATAACACGAGGAAGTATGACGTGGGGGGAAAGATGAAGCAGTGTGAGTATTGAATGGGGGGTGTGTGGAAGATATGGGGGGGGTGGAGGTTTCACATGACGAAACAGGATGTAGAGGGAGGTGAAGGGTTAATGAACATTGAGATATGGGTGGACAGACGCAGCATGTAGTAATACGGAACAGGGTGATGCGAGCTCTACATCTAAAAGAGATCATTTATATTGTGGAATAACATAATAGGGGTGTGGGGGGGTGTGGAGGATGGAGGTGGTGTGGGTATGTGCGCATGATTGGGGGACAGAGGAAGAATTTATTTTTAGTTGGGTTTCACTGGAATTATGTTGAGTATTGGTTTGTAGATTATGAATATATAACGTACAAAAAGAAGAGATAAGTTGATTATATTTGTTATTGGGATTGATGGCAATGTTATAGAGGGAAGGGGGACGTGATGTGACGAAGTGGGCACACAATGGGATGATCAGAGGATATTTGTGGTTTAATTGTGAATTATTACAACAATTGGGTTGGTGATTTGGGGTACGCACGAGGAGGAGTAAAAGATTGGAGTTGGTGAGTGACTTGGAAACACAAGTGAGTGAGGTGGATTTGTTTTTTCTACAGTGAAATTGGTGGGATATTGAAAGAAGGCGCACACACAAGGTGGGGTAGGTGGACAGGTGAGTGACTGCGGTATAGGGAAGTAATGTAGCTATAAAGGAAAAGGTAGGATAGATGGAAGTGTGGAGGAGAAGGTATAGCTGTGGAGTATAAGTGGACAGGGACAGAATAGATGTGGAAGGGTGGGGGTATGTACAGTTGGCGGATACGCAGTGATGGGAGAGTTGCTTGGGGGAGGTGGTGATGACTGGTACGGACATTTGGATGGATGAGTATTGTACAGCACAGATTGCATGGTTTAGTGATTGATGTAGGGTATTCAGAGTAACTTGTAAGCTTAGAATAAGGGGTGGGTATTGGTTGAGTGTTATAGACACGTGAGTGTGTGGTTCTAGATGTATATATTTGAAGACTTGTGTCATGTTGGGTATTCTGGACTAATGGAAAAAAATGGCAGGACACATGTGGATTATTGTTGTTGGGGAGGGTAGCAAGAACGGGAGTTTTGTTGGATTGGGTGGGATGAAAGGGGGAAAGGTGATAGGGTAATACAATGTGAGGTTTTACACGAGGGGGTGCTAATGAGCAGATTTGGTTAATACATTATGGAGAACAAAACACTGTGTTGTGTTTTTTGGCGGCAGTAGGGGAAGGAATGTGGGATGAAGGTGGAAAAAAGGGGGAGATAGATTTATTTCAAAACAGTTGAGAAGAAAATGTTTTGGAGGGTTAAATAAGAAATGAGAACTGTCAGGATTGAATTGAGGTGGTTATGAAGGTAGGGGTTTCTTGACATGGGAAAGTGAACAAAAGGGTGTAGGGGGATGTGAGGTAGGGGAACGAATGTTGATTAAATGAATATATAGAGGGGGCAGTACGTAATAGGAAGTATCTGACAAAGGACACAGTGGTCTTATAAGGAGTCAGTGGAAGAGAGGAGAGAGGGTGGGGGAATGGGGTAGAATAGGATTGTGGTTTTTTTAGGGATTGGGGGGGGGGAAATGGTGGGGTGGTGACATGATGGGGTGGGCATTGATTTGATAGGGTCTTTGATGATGAGGTTGGTTTGGTTATGGGTTGGAGATTTAGATGGTGGGGGGATAGGTCACAAATTGGGACAGTGTGGTTGCGGTGGGGGGGTGGGTGATGGGGGGGTTGTAGGGTGTGTGAAGGGGGTGGGTAATGTTGATGGGGGGTAGGGGGGTGTGTGTGTAGGGTGGTATATTGAAGGAAGAGGTGAAATGGGGGGGTGGGTTACAAGGTGGGTGGGAGGTGGCATAGTGGTGGGTTGGTTGGGTGGGGGGATTATCGGGAGTGAGTGATGGGTGGGGGAGAAGGGGAGGGGGGGGGTAGGGGGGTGGACACAGGGGTGGGGATAAGGTCTGTAGCACACGGGGTAGTGTCAGAGGTGGGTGTTATCACACTAAAAAAAAAAACGCGCACAAACAAAAAAAAAAAAACAAAACAAAAACAACAAAGGGGGAATCTCAAAACTGTAACTGGGGAAAAAATTATAGGGAGGGGGGTAGAGTAGGTTACAAGAACAGTGGGGGGGATATAGGGGTGTGGGGGAGGGGGGTTGGATTATGGTGGGAGGGGGGTGTTGATTGGTGGAAAGTGGACTAGTACACATAGGTAGCGGAGTGTTGAGGGGGCGTGGTCACGTGGTATATGACAGGTATTGTTGGTTATAATGTGGACACACACAGGAGTGTGGGGGTATATATTATTGATTCAGGATAACACGAGAAAGCACGGGGACAGGGGATGAGTCACAAGGTGAGGTCTGGCTGATTTGGAGGACAGGAGGGGTTCACTGGGGATGGGAAAGGGTATAGTTCACCTCTCTGGGGTTGTTCTCACACTAGAGCACGTACATAACATGAGGGTGGGTGTGTGTGTGTTTGTAGAGGATGTTAGTTGGGGAATGAGGTGAAGGGTTATTTGGGTGATAGTGAAGGATGAAACGAATACGCATCACGAGGGAGTAATGTGCGGACACATGTTCTAAGGGCATCACTACTCAGTGCTATGGGGAAGTGTGTGGGGAGAGTGTGTAATGGGTGGGGAGAAGGTTGGGGAGAGGCAGACAAAAAGGACTAGGGTAGAAAATCTGACACACAGTGAATGACAGAAGACTGGGTCTGGATGTAGAGGAACAAGGTGCACACAGTGGGGCGTAGGTGGGTAAGATGTAGTCACAGCGACGCATGGAGGGTGTGTCACAGTGGAGGCAGAGGAGAACAGATAGAAAGGACTCATGGAATTAAGGATGTGTGTTGGGCAGACGATGAAGGGTGAGGGACATTGGTATGAGTTTGTGGTCAGGAGGTGTGAGCATAGGAGTGAGGATTGATGACAGCACACTCTGTACGACATCTGTGAGATGATACAATATTGTTGGGAAGTTGACGGAATTCTCGAGAT
Source organism: Phyllomedusa bahiana (assembly GCA_025379985.1). Taxonomy (NCBI): domain Eukaryota; kingdom Metazoa; phylum Chordata; class Amphibia; order Anura; family Hylidae; genus Phyllomedusa; species Phyllomedusa bahiana. The sequence goes on from JAODAL010045361.1 coordinate 26,367, forward strand.
GTCACTCTCAGGTGGAAGTGATGTGTGGATGAGGTGGTGAGGGAGAGGAAGTGGAGGACATCACGGCGGCACACACTGACAGGGTGGAGATCTGGGGGCAGGATGGGAGGATTGACAAGAGTACATGATCTGAGTGGTGTGGCGGAGGCAGTGCGACACACACAATGGAGGTTGGGTAGCAGGATTATTATGAGGGATAGTAGGTGGTACTCTTGCGGGTCTCGTGACAGGGAGGGTGACAATAGGACATAACAATGGACATCACATGGGTCAGTAATTTAAAGGGGTTTAAAGTACACGACATACGGAGAGATGGACAGGGGAGGGGGTAGTTTGTAGGGGTTACACGGGCGTAGAGGGGGGCAGTAGTGTGCCGTGAAGAACGTTTTCTCAGAGTAAGGGTAATAGTTCAGATGCAGGAAATTTGGGGTAGTGGGCAATGTAGGTCGTTACAACAATGGTCTAGTTTGTATTTTGAATCAGATTTGGGCACGGAACACAGTAAGAGAAGATAATTTGAATTCGTAGCATGGTCATTGGGGATAGGAAGAGTGAGTTTGGAGAGGGCGACTCAGATTTCATTATATCACCATGATAAAGTGGGGGCGGTTGAGAACGTTTTGGACGAGGGCACGTGGCAGTATGTAAGTACGGGAAGATCGGGTATGAGTAAAGTATGTGATTGGGAGGAGGGCGGGGTTCACGTAATAAGATTGCATTGGTAATCTGAGGCACATGAAGAGAGGCGTGAGAATAGTGGTACACTAAAGAGGGTTGACACACAGGGTTGCCTGACCTATGACACACAACGAGGAGATGATTGCGGTGACATGAGGTGGGGAGGACGAGGGGGTGGGAAGCAGCGCAGGACACACATGGGGGTTTAAATTGTAAGCGCACTTATATATGAAAGAGGTGGGGGAAAAAGATGAGAATATGAAAGAGGGGGGGGGGGGGGAAAAGATGAGAATATGACAATAGGTGGGGGGAAAAGATTAGAATATAAAGATGGGTGGGGGAAAATAATATAAAATGAAATAGGGGTGGGGGAAAAAGAAGATAATATAAAAAGATGTGGGGGGAAAAATATGAGAAACAGCCCTCTGTGTGGGGCCCCTCTCATCTCCACAGTCCCCTGTTGGGGGCCCTCTCATCTCCAGCAAGGCGGCGGACCTGGCAGACTCCTATGTTTACGCAACAGGACGCCGACAGCCCTGTGAGAATCACCTTGAGTCCACCGAGGGAGGTAGAGTAACAGCTGCTGAGCGCGATCCCCTTGCTCCTCCACATCGACCCCCTGGATCCCACCCTCCCCTAACGTTACTACAGACGGGTCCCCAGAGGCTCACACACAGCTCATTGCAGAGACCAGCGCAGTGTTGTGTTTTATACTGCACCACCAAGCTGCGCGCAATGTTATAGCCACACTCAGACAAGCGGAAGGAGTCCCCATGCCCACAGCGCCCCCTGTAGCAGGCCCCTCCATCTATCTTGAACTGGGACTGCAGGAAGGAGAAGGCATAACCTTCAACCTGTCACCGGCCTCACAGAAACGATCGCCCATGGGCTTCAAGACAGTCAGCAAGCGGTGACACTGTTGTGCATCTCAGAGATATGGTGTGGATGCTATAAAGACATTAATTTCCAGATAGGCCGAGTGCCCCCTGACTCGATTTTGGCGGTCCGCTCGCTATATACACCCAAGCTTCTGTTCTCATCCATCTGCGCGAGGACTGGGGAGCGGGCCGAGATAGGCGAGAGAGCGTTGGGTTGAGTTTTCCGCACTATCCATTCTCATCTTTCTACTGGGATACAGATCTCGGGCAAATCACAACATTATAGTTACGTCCCGCTCCCCCTCTGAAAACAACACGCCAGCAACCCCGACCTCATGATTACTCCACAGAGACTGGTTGACCGATAGCTTCGAGAAACGCCCATCGCGCGAAAGGACTACGATATTATCGAGCGCGATATGCCTTCTGAATGATGCTAACACGATATGCCCGTTACTAGTGCAAATAGTGACATTGTGAGCCCTCATTTCCCTCCTGTGAGCCCTCTCACGTCAAATATGCCTCTGCTGATCTCCTCATTCTTCTGTAGCTGTCAGCTGAACCAGCCCAAGGGCAATGCTCTGCAGAGATCACATTTCCACACGGTGGAAAGAGTCTGCAGCCGCCCCCTCTGTGTGGGGGGACCACCTCATAACCTCCACGCCCTCCTGTGTGGGGGCCCCGCTCATCTTCCACAAGCCCCTCTTGTGATGGGCCCTCCCGCTCAATCTCCCCAATCCCTCTGTGTGGGGGCGCCCCTCATACTCCACAGCTCTATCCCTGTGGGGGGGCCCTCTCATCTGTCCACTAGGCCCTGCTTGTTGTGGGGAGGCCTCCCTCATTCTCCACAGCCCTCTCTGTGGGGGCCCCCTCATCTCCACAGCCCCTACAGAACATCAGAGAAGATTATAACGAAAACAAAGTGAAAAACAGTGTGGGCTCAAAAACAAACAGACGCAGAAAGGAAACACACAAGCGACAACGAACCGAAGAACATGCCCCTGTTGTGGGGGCCCTCTCATCTCCCAAAGGCCCGCTTCTTGTGATGGCGCCCTCCCATCTTCCAACAGGCCCTCTGTTTGAGGGCCCCGTCTCATCTCCACAGCCCTCTGTGTGAGGGTGCCCACTCATACACACACAGGGCCCTCTGTGTAGTGGAGCTCCCCTCATCTCCACAGGGCCCTCTGTGTAGGTGAGGCCCCCCCCTACATCCCCCACTAGCACCTGCTAGTCGTTGGGGGCCCTCTCATCTCCAACAGTCAAGGGCCCACTTTGAGGGGGCCCCCCCTCTATCCTCTCACAGACCCTCAGTGTGGGGGCCGGCCCTCATTCCCCCACAGCCCATCCTGTGTGGGGGGGGCACCCCTCATCTCCATCACATCAGGCCCTCTGTGTGGGGGCCTCTCTCAACTCCACTAGCCTCTGAGTGGGGGCCCTTCTCTCATCATCCACAGCCTCTTCTGAGTTGTGGGGAACCCCACCTCATCTCAGCACAGCCCGACTGTGTGGGGGGCTCCCCTCAGACTCCTACAGCCCTTCAGTGTGGGGGCCCCCACTCCCCACAGCCCTCTGTAGTGGGGGTAGCCCCCTTATCTCCACAGCCCAGACATCGTGTTGGGGTGAGCTCCGCCCCTCGGTCCCCCACAAGCCCTGCTGTGTGGTGCCCTCGTCCTCCCTTTATCTTTCCACAGTTTCCCATCTGTGTGTGGCCCCCCTCTTCCTCCCCCCAGCCTCCTGTTGTGGGCATCCATCCTCTCATCCCCACATACACATCTAAGCGCTGAGTGGGGGACGAGGGGGCCCCCACACACAAGTGTTGGGTGGGGCGAGGGCCCCCACACACAAAAGCTGGGGGAACGAGGGGGCCACACACACAAAGCTATTGGGACGAGGGAGGACCCACACACAAGTTCGCTTGGTATGGGACAGGGGGGCCACACCTACCTCCCTGAGTTGCCCAACTACCACCTACCCTTGGACTACCTACCCATCCCATACCTTCCTGGCTACCCTACCTACCACCTCCCTAGCTACCTCCCTGGTTGCCCAGGCTACCTACACCTCCCTAGCTAGCCACCTACAACCTCCTCACCTAGCTACCATACCTACATACTCTACCTACCTTCCCTAGCATACGCTACCTTTTTCACCTGGCTACCTACCCCATCCCTATCTACCCAAATATCCCTGAGTTTGCCTCTAGGCATACTTTCTACCTGTCTCTAAGCTCAACTCTCACCTTACTTACCTTGGCTGCCTTGCTAACCTACCGAGCCCTCGCTACCAACCTACCTGGCTTGGCCTGGCTCCCTACCCTCCCAAGCTACTACCGCTCAAACCTGGCTACCGTCGGACTACATTCCTACCCCGTGTCTGCCCACCTAGCTACGGTTACCTACCCACGGGGTCCGCACCTACCTATGTACTGGTGTGGGGAGGCTATAACACCTAATATATTCCCAGAAGGTACAAAGAGGGGGGTCATTATTACGCGATTTTTTTGCACTATAGGATGGGAGTTTGTAGCACTGGGTGGGGTGGGACACCAGGTAAGGCTAACAGCAACAAGAGTGCGATAACTACACACAAAACACAACACACGAACAGTGGCTCTGAGGGTGAAGGTATAATTGGGTGAATTTTAAAATTATAAACCATTTTTATTCTCATGTATTGTCTGTGCTGTGAATTTGCAGGGAGTGCAGAGTTGTTGCGTCGGAATTTGGAGATAGTCAACTCTTAGAGGTCCTAGGAACCGGTGGAAAGAAAAGGGGAAGGTGAATTACATCAACTGTAAGTCACAAAATGTAACTGTCAGAATGTGTCTAATCCCTACTTATATGTTCACTGTTACAATGCAGTAATATTGGCTTATTGTAATGAATTATATTCAGATAACCGTTTGATGTATTATGTCAGCAGATTGAGCATTATAGCTGTATTTTTTATTTTTACCGGGGGCGGGGCAATAGGGGTTAGCTGGGGTTGGGACTTGTAGGGAGGGGTCCCAGGACGCTTAAGCGTATAGATGGCGCCCACGTAAATTTCTAGTTAGAGCGCCCTGGTGCCCACTCCTGTAGTCACCACTTAACTATAATAGTGTTACAATCTTCAAGATACATAGACACAAAACCAATAACCTATAGGTTGAGAACACGTAGCCATACGTACAGCATTCTGTTCTTTAACCTTTTACCTGTAATAGAATTGACCCGGACGGAGACGACAGCTAATCATAATAGCTTTCCTAATTCACTACATAATGAGACCTACTATGAAAAACCATAATTGTATGTGCATGCATTAATCCACTGCGTAAACACAGCAATTATGTGGCCTCGAAATGCGAACGCAAACACGCGCACAAATAACCCGTGATGAACATCTCTACAAGGCCGTTTCATCAGGATGTGTGGTAGTGTCTTTAATTCTTCACAGGTCGGATTTGATCTGAGGGACCTGAATAGCGCTCAGGCTTAAATCCGCAGCGTTGCAGTAATGTCCGGGGTGTGGTCTGGGCCAGAGCTGCTGGGCGGTGGGCTGCCGCTCCCCCGGTCCCATAGACTGTCATTAACTACGGCGCGTCGCGCCTTAAATAATGTGCATGGATCACATTCCTCTCTCTCCCCCCGGCGGCGATTCGCCGACAGTGGAGGAGTGCGACGGAATCACACATTTTTTTCTCATATGAGAGGGCAGTGGATTACCGTAATTACTTAGCAAACCCGACGGATATGGCAGCGTAGCTTCACAAGTTGCAGCACAAATCCGGCGCGGAGTACGGCCTCAAAGTATCCGCGGAACAAACATAAAGCCGGTATTGAAACAAGAAGGCCAATAGTGGCCACACCACTGTGCTTCATGTAACACTCTTGAACTGGTCATCATCAGCCCATAGAACTCTGAAACAAGCCATAGTCAATACAGAAATGAATTAGCCTTGGAGTAAGACTCGAACACAGATGGTCATTTCTGTGCCGTATTACACTACTGTTTACATAGTGCTTTTTTGTCCAACTACAATATTCTTAGTGCTTAAAATGTATTTTTAAGCACGCAAAATAAGTCATATCAATAAGCCCTTTG
>JAODAL010045362.1:0-32007 GCA_025379985.1 Phyllomedusa bahiana
AAAAAAAAACAGAAATGTACATATTTTTGCAAATTTATTTAAACAAGAAACCTGAAATATCACATGGTCTTAAGTATTCAACCCTTTGCTCATATTGAGTAGAAGCACCTTTTCAGCTAGTACAGCCATGAATCTTCTTGGGAATGATGCAACAAGTTTTTCACACCTGGATTTGGGGGTCCTCTGTCATTCTTCCTTGCAGATCCTCTCCAGTTCCCTCAGGTTGGATGGTGAATGTTGGTGGACGCCATTTTCAAGTCTCTCCAGAGATGCTCAATTAGGTTTAGGTCAGGGCTCTGGCTGAGCCAGTCAAGAATGGGCACAGAGTTGTTCTGAAGCCACTGCTTTGTTATTTTTACTTGGGGCTTAGGTCATTGCCTTGTGGAAGATGAACCTTCAGCCCAGTCTGAGGTCCAAGCGTTCTGGAAGAGGTTTTCATCCAGGATATCTCTGTACTTGGCCACATTCATCTTTCCTTCAATTGCAACCAGTGGTCCTGCAGCTGAAAAACACCCCCATAGCATGATGCTGCCACCACCATGTGTCACTGTTGGGATTGTATTGGGCAGGTGATGAGCAGGGCATGGTTTACTCCACCGCTTACAATTAATCCTTACCCTGTTAGTTGTGCAGTGATTGCTGCTGTCTGGTACATTGTATTATCCTGTTGGAAATTGATCTGAATAATTATTTTGCAAAATATAATGAAGTCTTATTAATCCCTATTAATTCATACACCGTGATCATTCCTATTTCCATACAGATTTGAATCTATTTGTCTGCAGAGTGATTGCCTTATTCATTGTATATTGCCGCACTGTTTTATCCAACACTAATCATTATGATTCTCTTAGTTCACTGACATGAACCTGGTTTCCGAGAGATCCACAGCCATCTCCAGCCTGATCCCTATGGTCCTTACACCATATATAGCCAAGCGGGATGTTACTGGCCGCTATGAGCTCCCCGTCGGACAATATCTGATCATTCCTACAACCTACATGCCTCAAGAGGAGTCATCCTTTAATTTAAGGGTCTTCACCGAGACACAACACACACTCAAGTGAGAAAATCCCTCTCCAGTGTATTCATCTTCTTTGTCTCTTTCCTTCATATATTACCTTTTGTCTGGTATCTCTTGGTTCTAATACCTCAATGTGTTCCTCCTCAGGGAGATTGACTGCAGTATTAAAGCAGAAGCAAAGGTGTTTCAGGTATGTTGACCAGTAGTGAATCAAAACCTATGGGTGAGAGCTCAGCTCACATTAGTCTTTCTTCTCTAGGGGGCTGCAATCCTATCAGGATGACATTCTATTTTGCCAAGAAATATATAGTCCTCACACAGATGTTCCTTCTAAGTATCCATCTTCACAGCAAGGATTTATAGTCATTTTTTGAAACCGTTGAAAAACCATCCCTCAATAGAAAATCCGAGCTGTACTGTACACAGCTAAGATTTTCTGACAGTCGGATTTCAAAACCACAGTTTTTCAAAAAATTTGGAACATGCACGATTGTACTATTCAATAGAATGGGACGGTCAAAATCTGAAAACCGTCCCTAAATACAGCGCTAAAAAAGTCCAAAAAGCTGAGTGTAAAATATTGGTAGGTTTCTAATACAGCTCCTAGCATTTTTGAGTGGTGCTAATCTTAATGTATACCAGTCTGTGTGAGAACCTCCATAGGCAGTGTCTGACTAAAGCTCTGTGGCCCAACCAGAGTAAATGGACTGCCCACTCTATATCTACATGGGAAATATACATGTCCACTGTAAAGTAGTCCTGCTCATGTAGGTTTTATAGGATATCTGGTGATTGGTTCTAAGAGGATCATTATTATTTCTTATTAGCAATTAATTGCATGCTGGCATTAAAGGGGATTTGCCAGGACGCAAGTTACTTACCTCCTTATCAGCACAGGGAGAATGTCAACAAATCACGCTGAGTCATGAAAGCTGCAGGGCTGAGAGGGAGGGGGTGAGTAAGGAGTGAGGAATAAGGGAGTGTCTCAAAACTTAAGTGAAATAATAAACAGTACAACAGTGGATTCTCAATACAGCAAGACACAGCCTCATAGACTGCACTTTCTACCCTGTGCCTTAAAAGCTTATTCATTTTGCCTGTCATCAGATAAGAAGTGTTTCACGCAAGCGTGGCCTGTCAGATCCTCTAGTCAGTGGAAGCTTTCAGGTAACTAAGGGGGATTGAGAAATGCTGTAGCTCTCAAATCTTCCCCTTTTTGTAATCACATATATTTAGAAAAGTGATTAAATACCCATTTTGGAGGTTCCCCCGTCAACATTACATGGTGGCAAAACCCCTTTAACTTCATGTGATGAGTAGAAGGTAGATGATTTACTACCTGAATCATTGCACCTTGATGTAGGAACTAGAGATAATCATTGTGCTTTCACATCACCTCCATATAGGCTGCAGTTCTTTTTAAATGCGGGTTTTAAGGATTGGGCCAGCATTTTGACTGTTACTTCTGCCCCCTCCTATAGCAAACTTTTACTTACATTCGCTTCTGTGGGCACTGCATGTCTTGTTCAGGGGTCATGGCTACTTAGTACTTTCATGGCTTTTTCCTAAGGGGGGGTGAACTTCGAAGAGCATGGAAGTATTCACAAAGCATTTCACACGATTGCTGGACGGAAAGGAAACCCGCCCTGAGGAATTGCAGAGCATCCGGTGCAACCCCCTCCAAACGAAGAGGAATTTGGGGTACTGGGTTTTTCCTTGTCTTCTGGGCCCATAAAAACTTGGACTGAATAAAATAAAAAAAAGAGAAGTAAAATTTTTTAAATACATGCCCCTTCTATTAAGTTTTCCCTCCAGATCTTGGCATGGAAAAATAAGAAAATTTTAGGGCAATTAACTAGTTTTTTACTTTTAGGGGTATCTCATATTAACACTTTTTTGTTTTTTAAGGGGTAAGATCCTCATTGGGAAAGGCATCAAAAAGGTGTAAGAAATAAAGCCGTTTATGCTCCAAAAAATTTTTAAATATAATTTTAAATAAGGGAAAGCAAAGGGACTCTTTATTGAAGAGGGGCAAACACCAAAAACAGCTATCTGCGGAGGTAATTTGGGGCTTGAATTTTAAACTCATTGTCATTTTTCAAGGTCCTTTTGTTATTTGGGATGTGATTTTTTCACCGCCTGACAGACATCAAAATAACATTATTATTTTTAAATTATTTTTAAAAGCGCCATTGTTTCCCCATGGCCTGTACATCTTGGCCAAAAGTTTTGAGAATGAACAAAGTTAATTTTACAGTCTACTGCATCGGTTTTATAATGGCAATTTTCATAACCCAGAATTTTAAAAAAGAGATCACTTAACAGCAATTAATTGCAAAGTCAATATTTTTGCCTAAAAATGAACTTTTCCCCCAAAACACATTTCAACTTCATTGCGGGCCCCCTTTAAAGGACCAGCAAACATCTTTCAGTGAGTGCCCATTAACAGGTTGGGTGTTGATGAGGACGGGGCTGGAGATAAAATCTGTCAATAAGTAAAAAATCACCCCACGGGACACTTAAAAGGAGGCTGGTGCTTGGCATCATTGTTTCTTTTCTTTTAAACCATGTTATCTCTAAAGAAAACGGGGGCATCATCATTGCACTGCACAAACGGCCTAAGGGGAAGAGTACGCAGCTAGAAATATTGCACCTCAGTCAACAATCTATCGCATCATCAAGAATTCAAGGAGAGGGGTTTCCATTTTTCCCAAAAAAGGCTCCAGGGCCCCAAGAAAGACCAGCAAGTGGTCGGGACCATCTCTTAAAAGGTTTCACCTTCGGAATGGGGCTACCAGCAGTGCAGAGCTTGCTGGGAATGGCAGCAGGCGGGGTTGATGCATCTCATGCACGTGGGGTAGAGACCATGGAGCAACCCCGGGTGTCGGGAAGGGCACCCGGGAAGCCACTTCTCCCAGAAAAAACATCGGGGACAGATGTATTCTGCCAAAGGTCAGGGAGTGGACGCTGAGGACTGGGGTAAAGTCATTTTCTCTATGAATCCCCTTTTCCGAAGTTTTTGGAACATCTGGGAAAAAAGCTTTTCAAAAACAAGGTTTAGCGAATCACCACTAGTCTCATGCCAACTGAAAAACATCCAGAAAAATTATGTGTGGGGTTGCTTCTCAGCCAAAAAGGGGCGGGGTCTCAACAGTTTTTTCCTAAAAAACACATCCATGAATAAAGAATGGTACCAGAATGTCCTCCAAGAGCAACTTTTCCCAACCCCAAGAGAAATTTGGGGGATCAACAATGCCTTTTCCAGCATGAGGAGCACCTTCCATAAACAAAGGTATAACTAAATGGCTCAGGGAACAAAACTTAGGATTTTTTGGTCCATGCCTGGAAACTCCCGATCTTAATCCATTTAAACTTGTGTCAAACATCAAGAGACGGTGGACAAACAAAAACCAACAAATTTGACAAAAAAGCAAGCCTTGATTGTGCAAGAATGGACTGCTATCTCAGGATTTGGGCCAGAAATTGATTGAAAGCTGCCAGGAGAATTGCAGAGGTCCTGAAGAAGAAGGTCAAACCCGCAAATATTGCTTGCTGCATTAATCTTCTAACGGTCATAAAAGCTTTTTTTAATCATAATATGATTTCACTTTTATTTCGTAAGGATAAAAAAATCTGACAAACACACATAAAAACCAGAGGGCAACAGATAAGTGAAAATAAAGATTTTTTGTCTTCTCAAAACTTTTTGGGCCTGCTGTACATTCCAGGGGGTTACATACTAAGGCCCCTCGTTCACACTTTTTTTTTCAGAACGTATTTTTCTCGGATTGCCGACGTAAAAACGTTCTGAAACAGTTGAAAATCATTGCAAATAATGCCACTAATGTGGGCCCCGTATTTGTAAATATTTCCCGACGGATTCACCTTCCAATCATTGAAGGGGGGAATCCGTCCTTTAAAAAATTGACAGCACATGTTTTTTTCCGTCCGGATTTCCCTCGCAATCCCGTCGGGGAATCCGTCACGGAACTACGCGCGTGTGAAGACGAGCCTATTTTCAATTGAAATCAAAAAAGAAAATAGGCTTTACATTTTCTGACTGATTTGCCGACGGATGACATCGTAAAATCCCGGCAAATCCGCGGGGGGGAAAATAACCTGTGAACGAGGCCTAATATGTCAAATGAGTACATGATAAATGATGAATGACTTAAAAAGGCACAACAGAGGGAGAAGGACCCTCCCCCGCGGGGGATTAACAATCTACAAGGAGAAGGGAAGAGACAAAAGGGGGGGCGACATGTTTTGGGGGGGTATACTGTGGCACGGGGTTATTTAGGTTATAGGCAATCCTGAATAAATGGGTTTTTGGGTTGCTTTTTAAAGCTGGGAAGTAGGAGGAGAGTCTGATGTGTGGGGCAGTGAGTTCCAGGGGTGTGGGGGAACACGGAAAGTTTTGGGAGACGGTTGTGTGAGGAGCTGTAGGGGAGAGCAGAGAGAAGCCTGTGGGAGCGGAGATTGCGTGGGGTTAGATTAAGGCAGGATGTATGGGGGGGAGAGGTTTAGGGGGAGAGCCTTTGTAGGTCATGGTTAGTAGTTTTGAAATGAATTCGCTGGGCAATGGGAAGCCAGTGAAGGGATTGGATACCCTTTTTTTATAATTTGTGGGTCCAGGGTGTACTTTCTAATGGTGTCTTTAAAACGTATATTGGGAAACAAAAATTTAAATTCGAAGTGGAGTAAAATTGAAAAAACATACTTTACCAAAGTTTCAGGGGTTTTGGTTTTACACGTTCCCACTCTTCGGTAAAATGAGTGTTACTTAGGTTAATAAAATTCTGGCAATACCAAATATTCTATTTTCATTATGTTTTAGTACGTAAAAAAAAAAAAAACATTCCCTATCTTTTAAAATTTTTGTGCCCCGCCCTTTTTTTTGCGAACCAAAAAAACAAACAGGAAAAAACAAAGGCCTACTTACAGTTCAAAGGCTGGACTGAAGACTGAACCCGTAAAGGGGGAAAAACGGCCCCTTGCTACTTTGGAAAATAAACAGGTGCGCTAATTGCTGAGCGTAGCTCACTACCCCACCAAGGGGGAAAAAATTTTACTGCACATTAAACAAAAAGCCCAGTACAAAACAGGGGGGAATTGCACAAAGCAAAAATAAAACAACCTTCACACACCTTCAATATAAGGGGGGGTGGTTGTGGGATTATAAACATATAGATAAACAATACAGAGGGTTTCCCTAACACAGATACGTGTAGTGCCCATGTGGCTTATACCTATTATGCCCTACTATCGATTGGGCAGGCTGCCCAGCACTTTTTTGGGTGTCCAACAAAAAATACAGACCCACCTGTTCCCAGTACTTTTGAGTTTTTTGAATAATTAATGTCCCATTTTTTCTGTATGTTCACTTATGAACCTAATTGACTTTAAAATTTTTTCAGGGTAAGTCACTTTTTTTTTTACATTTTGGATCGATGCGACTTTTTGATCACTTTTTATTCCAATTTTTCGTAGACATGAAATGACAAAAAAAAGCTAGTTTGGTGTTCAGAATTTTTTTCTTCTATAGGATAAATAACGATATATTTTAATAGATCCCACTTTTATGGACACGTTGATACCAGTTATGAGTAACTTTTTTATTTTTTTATATTTGTAAAGTGGCAAAAGGGGGGGTGATTTGAACTTGTAATACTTTTTATACATTTTTATAAACATTTTTTTTTTTACTTTGTCGCCCTAGGGTACTTGACCACTAGGGGAATCAATCGTCTGTACACTGTTCTGCATTGTATAAACAATGCAGAAAGGTGTTGAAAGATGGGGCAGGAAGTATTTTTTTGAATCAATAGTTTTTATTTTACGTAATAAAGAGGCTGTTGCCAACAAGGAAAAAGAAAAGAAAGCAACAACAAGTTGCATCCAAAGACATGTAAATAACAAAAGGGGTTAACAAATATACATTTACAAATGCAAGGTTAAAACCCCAAGTAAAGATTAAGACATAAGTATCCGAGGTCCAAACCCACCAGGAGTGAGCCGTGGAGTCGGGTGAGGCCCACCAAATCGACAAAGTTAGGTGTTTTATGACAGGGGTATTCCAAACCCCCAAGGAAAGGCATTAGATTTTGGCAGGGTATAATTTTTTGGGAAAAAATTTTGGGGGTTTTTTTTAAAAAAAAAATGGGATCGAAACAGGTTCTCCACCTGCCCTTTTTTTTTTGGAAAATTGGGTTTGAGGGGGGGTGATAAGGAAATTTCACTAAAATTTGGGGGAAATTTACCTATTAAGACTTCAAAAACCCTTCGGGGGAAAGTCGGGGTTTTTTCCAATTTTGGGGGCTATAGTGAGGGGGGGCTGCAACAATTATGTGTTGTATCACCGCCTGGTTGTATAGGATTTTCCCAGATTCTGATATCTAAAAACGCTAATTCTAGCGGTAATTTGAAAAGAAAAGAGTGGAATGGGTTTTTGGGAAATTAGTTTCTCATTTTCCCTCCAGAGCCCTATAGCAAAAAGGGCATGACCACCACATATGCGCAAGGAGCCACCCAACCCCCCACAACCTCTCCAACACTTTTTTGGGATAAACCCCGGGAAAATATGTGCAATGCGGGTGGGGGGTGAGGTACCCCCAGCGACAATGTTTTTTTCTGGATATTTCTAGGTGATTGATGCAGCTAAAATTTTTTAATTAAATTAAAGTCGCTGCCCATTCCACCATTCTTCCCCGGGAAAAGCCCTTTGGATAATTCGGGTTTTCCCAATTTACAAAAAGGGTAAACTTATCAAAAAAAAAAATTTGGGGGCCAGGGAGGCATAGGCTCAAGGGGCCCTCTGGAAAAAACCCCCAGAGCTGAGAAGGAAGGGGGAAAAAAGGGTGATTTTGGGGCCCTTCGGGCTGGGGGAAATTATCGGGGGAATGGCTGTAGGATGCCTAAACTTAAAGGGTACATTTTAAAATTGAGAATTAGGAATCACCAAAGGGGCAGCTAGGCCCTTGAAAAATCGGGAAAAAATCCACCCTGTAAAATAGATCGCCTATTACCCAATTTTTCCCAAAAGCAACCCATTGGTCTAGGGGGATGTTAAGACCGCACCATGAAAGCAGGGACAGGGGTCGGGGTTACTTTTCCCGATAGCCCCCCATTTTTGGAATAGCGACATTCAAATCCCAGGTTTTCAACCGAAATTTTTGGGGGTTGGGGAGGTTGTAATGGGATTCGGTATTTTAGGGAAGCCCGGGTAGAAATTGCCAAAAGGGTGGTCTCGGACAAAACCCGGAACACAAATTTGATTCCCCGATATGTCCCCAGTGAGCAAGGGTTTAAGGTCCATAAATGAGCAATAGGTTCTAAAAAATCGTTGCTATATTGTACCAAGCCAGGTTGGGGGGACAGCCAACCCCCCAAATTGCTTTTTGATATATAGTTTTTTGGTTTTTTTGAACCGGGGTTTTTTTTAAAAAATTCCAGAAAAAACGTAAAAGGAAGGGACGGGGAACTTTTTAAAACCTTTGAGAGGGGGAATGAAAAGGAAAAAGACCTTGGAATGTATAGGAATTTGGGGGGACCCAATTTTTTGACTAAATTAATTCTTGAAAACCCCACGGGGGGGTTTGTTTTTTTGGTTTAAACTAGAAATATGGGCCCCGAGAGGGTTAAAAAAGGGGCTTTTCCCAGTTAGTTTTCGTTTGTTTTGAGAACATCTGGGAATATTTTTTTTCCCAAATATTCAATGGGGGAGTCAGATTTAGGGGAATTTCCCAAAGCATGAGAGGGAAAGGCAGGTTGCCTGGGGGCCCAATAAAGTGGGAAATGAGTTGGACTTGGAGATATTAAGCTTGTAAAAAGAGACTCGGGAGAAGGGATTGTAAAATGTCTAAAGTCCCGGGAAATTTGGAGGAGTCGGGTTTTTTTTTACACATGATCAAGAACATCGTCCGCAAAGACTAGTTTTATGAAGATGCGGGGCCTATTGGTATACCAAAATGTGGGGGAGATGGGCCGGATCTTTTTCCGAAAAGGGGTTCAATACATAAGTTAAGATAAAGGGGGGAAAAGGGGGCACCCCTCCCTTATTTCCCCGTTGGTAAATGTGGAAGGGTTGTGAAAGAAAACCTCCCCGAGAAGAACTCGGGTTTTTGGGCTGGAAAAAAGGGTTAGAAATTGTTTTTTGCAATGGGCCCGGGGAAAAACCCAAAAATTTTAAAGGGTAAAGGACTTCCCTCATATATACCCCAGTTAACTCAAATAAAAGGGGGCCTTTTCCCCCACCCCAGGGAGAAAAAGGGGCCAAACCAGGGGGTTCCCTCTCCCCGTAGTTAAGTTTAAAGAAATATCTATTTTACCCCGAAGGGGAAACCCAAAAAACCCCTCGTCTGCCTAGACTTAACAAAACCTATTTGGTCTGGGTTGATTAGTTGTGGAGTACAAAATTTTATCCTTTTGGGCCAAAATTTTTTGAGAATAGTTTTTATGTCGAAATTTAAGGAGAGAGATGGGCCTATATTTTTGTGACAAAGTCTTGGGTTTTTTTTCCCGGTTTTGGGGGAAATGGTGACGATTGTACCCGGAAAGCATTTCCGCGGCGGGGGGGTCCCCATTTCCAAAAAGGAGTTAAAAAGACGGGGGTAAAAATTTGGGGGAAAGAGGGTGGGGGAAAATTTAACCTTGTAATACTCTTTATTGACCCCCCGTCAGACCAGGATTTTTTAAAATTTTTTTAGTTGTGAGATTTTTGGGAAAAAGCAGTTCTTGTTGGGGTTAATTTCGGGGCTTTTAAGGAACCCAAGTTGGCTGTTAGGGGATTGGGGGAAGATTCGGTCTTTTAAGTAGTCTCGGGCAATTTGGGAAGATTTTGGCGGAAGTAAAAGGGTCACTTTGGGGTTGTAAAAGGTGACTTGTAGTAAAGAACCCCAAAGGGAATCGACTATATGTTGGGTTTCACAAATTTTTTTGTTCGATTTACAGTTAAAAAAAGTATATTTTTAGATTTGCTTGGGTCTGTTAAAAAAACCCTTTGGCCAAATTTTTTTCCCCGGGGGGGGGCCCGTTTTGGGGCCCATAAAAAGTCCTTTTGGGAAGTTTTTTAAGGAGTGTTCCATATTTGTGGGGCTCAACCCCTTTATTTTGCTGCTTTAAACAAAGGGCCAATTCACCCTATTTCCAAATTTTGGGGAGGAAGTTTTTTGGGTCCTTTTCCGCCCTTGGGATTCGAATTTTTTATCTGGGAAGAAAGGGGTTTCCTTAATTTCTTCTCTCTCCCCCCTCCTACTTTCCGGGGGAAGAAATTTTAAATTGAGAAAAACCCCTTTCTTATCACCGCCAATTAGGGGCCCAAACCCCAAGAGATTTTAGATAAAAGGGGGGCGTTTGGAGGGAGCGTTAAGGCCCAAAAATACTCCTGGAAAGCGATGAAATTTTATCAAAAAACCATTTTGTTCCCCGGACTTAAAAGGAAAGTTTTTGAGTCCCCCCCCAAAGGGGAAAAACCGGAAAGGGAGGGGGGGGGCCCAAACTCGTGGGAAAAAACCCAAAACCGGGCCCGCGTGGTCAACCAGGTTCGTATCCGATTTCATAGATTTTATTTTAAAGAGAGGGTTTGTCGGTTTGTGGAAAGTAATCAAAAACGCGAAAAAAGACAAAATTCGGGGCAGGGGAAGAAGGGAAAAGTCAATGTGGGTTTAGGATTGAGTAGCCCCAAAGGGGCCCAAGGGGTTGTTCTGCGGCGGGAAGGGTTTTGTAGATTTTTGGATTGCCTCGAGGGGGCGAGATTTGCCCTGGGAAAGGGGTTTCACCACTATGTTAAAATTTCCCACAAGTTAAAGTTTTCCCCTTTTCCTTTTAAGGTCTCTGGCTTTGTTCAAAACTCGGGGCCCAAAAAATTGTTTTTTGGGTTTTGTTTTTTTTGAGGCGAAAAATATAGCGAAACCCAAGGGTATTGGTTTTAAAGATTTTTTTTTAAGGGAAAGCATTTGCAATATGAAAATCTACCTGTTCTTCAATAAGGGAAATTTGTTTTAAGTTTTTAAAGCAACCGAAAAATCCTTTAAACAGATAGCAACAACCAGTTTTTTTCTTTGGGGAAGAGGAGGGGAAAATTCCTAACGGGAAATTTTTTTTTATGTTTTTAGTCTCCCACACATCTGGCCCCTTTCAGGTTTTTTCCCCTGTACAGACTATGTCACTTTAGATTTCCCAGCGCACCTCACAAACTTTTTAAATGGGCTTAAAAGGGCCAATTAAGCCCTTAGATTTTAAGAGAAATTTTTTTGAAAACCCATATTGTTTGTGGGAGAGAACATTTAGGCCGAGTTTTGTCAAAGGCAGGTGGGGGAAAGGAAACCCCAATCGGGGGGAAAATTTTAGGATAAAAAAGAGGGTTTTTACATGGCATACATTTTAGAAAAGAAGACAAAAAAAAAAAAAAAAAAAGAACTTGGAAAAAAAACCCAAAAAAAATAACCAAAACATCTAAAACAGTTTTCCCAAATCTCGGGGAAATAAAAAAAGGCCCCCAACGGGGGGAAAAATCCATAAACAGGGCCCCAATTTCATGGGCAGGAAAAGCTCACAAAGTTCCCCTCAAAGGGAAAAAAGAGAGCACCAAAGAAAAAAAAAAAGCAAAAAACTCTGAATCAAGGGTGAGGGGGGATCCAAGGGCATTTTTTGCTCCCATCCGCTTCAATAAATTTGGAATGGGCCCAAATGCCCTCGTTTTTTTTTCGGACCATAACGGGGGGGAAGATATTCCCTGGGCGGATTTTTTCTCTTTTTTCGCTGGGGAAGGTAGTTGGGGAGTGTAGGGGGGGTTTCCATTAGAAAGGGGGTTCTTTAACCCTTTTGGACGGGGTTGGCAGATTTTTTAGTGGAATTGTCTCGGGAAAATGATCATTTTTAACTGGGAAACCCCAGGGGTATTTGATCCCATGGGCCCTCGAGAATTTTGGTAAAAGTGGGGGAATCTCTTCTCTTTAACATGGCCCCGCCACAAGTCCGGGAAGATGGTAACATTTTCGGAATCGATCTGGGGAGGGGAGGGGGTTTTTTACGCCCAAGGGACGCAGAAAATCATTCCTTTTACGGAAAAAGTGGGAAACTTTGGGAATTTTCAAACCTTGGGTAGAGGGCCCGGGTAGGTGTCCCCGGGCTTGGTAGGCGGTGTATTCGATCCACCGTTAGATCAATTGAGAGGCGTTGGGTATACCCGTGCCATGAGGTCAGTTTAGGAAAGGTTTGGGGAAAAATCCCTTTAGTGACGGGGCTCCGGAAAACCCCCCTTTTGCGTATGTTTTTTCTCGGGAGCCGGGCTTCAAGGGGCTAGTAATTTTTGGGAAAAAGCCTTTTTACTTTCCCTCCTCTAGTGCGCAAATTTGGGGTCTATGAGGGGTTGTGTGACGAGCGAATTCAGGGCATTTTTTTTTTCTATGGTCAGTCCTTTAGACAGAGCCTGTATGTCCGCCCGGAAAATTTTGTCATCATAGACTTGAAGTCAGATTGGAGATTTTCCCGGAAGGAGGAGAACAGGGGTTGCAAACGTTAATTCAGTAGAAGTGGTAGATTGGGAGAACCTTGGGGGTCCATATTCCTGGGGGTTTTGGGGGCAGGGGAATTCGACATACGGGAGGGAATGAAAGTTTGCCTTTCTGTCGAGGGAGGTTTTGAGGAGGACTGGGGGGAAGGGAATTTAGTAAGTTTAGTGGGTTTCGCGGGATTAGCTTAGGTCTTCGTCTGTTTGGGGCCAACCCCTTTTTGGAGGGAGTGAGTTTCACGGGGTGCGCTCAGAGGTGAAATTTTTACTCTTTTTCCCCCCGTACTTCCCTTTTGTAAAAAAATGTTTTTGTTGTTTTTTTTTTTTTTTTTTTACTCTTCTTCTTTCCCCTTTTTTCTCTCCTTTTTATTTATTTTATTTTCCTTTCCCCTCTTGGTTATACTTTCCCCCCTTGCTTTCTTATCACTCAATCTCTTTTAGCCTAAGGAATAGCGGTGCAAAGGGGGGACTTGAGAACCAGTCCCCTCAAATTAAGGGAAACTGAAATTTCCCCGCGTACTGTTTTCCCCAGGGCATTAACAGTGCAGCTCAGTAGGGCAGGGATGCTGGGAAAAAGAGTTTTTAAGAAGATGCTTTGAAGTTTTAGTACATTTAAAAAACAGCTGGCGATGACATGTGTGGGACATAGGGGTTTGGCTATTGGGGATCCCCAGCAGGTTTTGTCCCCAACATTTTAAACTATGCCATTGAACAGGGGGGAACAGATCCGCAGGCCCACTACTTTTCAATTTAAAAAATGGCCGCCACCACGTGTTTTAAAAAGGGGATTGTAAAAAAGGCCCGGGGAAAACGGCTGCAGGTCTGGGGTTTTAAAGGGCTACGTTACGACGGGCAGGAGTGGAGCCCGAAAAATGGGAAAACCGGGTCCGCCCCATTAATAAGGTTCCCCTTTAAACTGGCCCTGAAAGGGTTTAGGGGAATAAGGGACTTATCTGCCCGCAGGGCCCCGTTTCCGAAATGAGCAAATCGGCTTCCTAGGGAAAACGTGGCCGGGAGGGCCCCTTTTCCCCCCTCGACCTCCCGATCATTTCCCAGGAGGGGGAAATGTAGAAGTGGACCCCCCACGTTCCCCGGGGTTTCGGTGATGTAACCGCGGCCTGTGTCATTTGGGGGTCAAAAGGGGGAGGGGAAATCCTCCCACCCCGGGGGGGTAGCTGCGGCAGCCTCGGGGTTTAGGGGACCGGGGGCGGAACCCCCCCGCCCCCGACCTCTCGGTTTTGGGACCGGGAAGGAGACAGCAGCAGAAAGGCTCCGGTGTCCCCCTCTTTGGGGTTTCCCTTTAGTAGAAAGGGGGTTTTTTTCCTTCTTAAAATTTTGCGGGTGGGGGTGCTGCGGGGGCGCGGGGGGGTTTGGGGCGGTTCAGCCAGCCTTGGGGTTTAATTTAAATTCGGTTCCGGAAGCAGGGAGAAAGATTCAAAATTCAGCCCCGGTGCCGAAGGTGTCCCGGGCCAAACAGTGGTGGGGTCGGAACCGGGCCCCGGGAAAAGCAGTGTGGGGTTTTTTGTTGTGCGGAATTTTTTGAATGGGTCCTCTGGAGCTCCTCTCACATGCAGCCTACTCCATGCTCCCCCCCGCCACGCCCCCCGGGGCAGGAAGTATTTTAAAAACTAAACAAAGGGAGCATGTAAAGCCTTCATAAGGCTTCCAGCCATCATGGTAACCAGTTGGCACCCTTTGATCTTGCAGTGAGGAACAATGTTTGGCACCGTTGCTGATTTATTTAGATTCCGCCACCATACTCCTTGAAGGCACCTAACAGGTTTAAATAGCAGGGAATGGAGCCGGCTTTCCTTTCATTGCTGTTAGCGGCAGGCATCGCAAGGGACCATATGTCCTGTGTTTTTCAATACCTAGCCTTTTTTCCCCTTGAGCAAAATTTTAAAAACAAAACAAATTTCCCCCGGGCCAAAGAAATGGGTAGGGAATTTTAAGTTTGTTTTTTTAAGCTGAATTTTGTTTGGAAAAATTTAAAAAGTAAAAATTTAAAAAATGTAAAATCCACAAAAACGTTTTGACGTGCAGAGAAGAGCTAGCATCCCTTTTATATCTTGTTAGCTGTTGGTGCCCCTGTTTAGAATATTTCGCCTATTTGTCTCTCTTCTGCTGCTGTGGCATGCTGCCACTTATAGTTCTGCTGTGGAACATGGAACTACAAGTGCCAGCATGCCACAGCAGCACAAGTTAAACTTATACTAATCAGCACTCTGAGCACGCTGTGGCACGCTGTGCTACGCCGGCCAGAAGACGCAGAGGAAGGGCTGCGACGTTCTGACGTTGTTCTGGGATGTGACTCAGTGTGTTATGTCAGCATGCCAAGCCATGCCTCCCAAGTCTCTGTTTGTAACCAGGAGACAGATGAAAGTCGGAACATTGCAAGAGGGGAAAAGCCTGTTTTTACTGTTTTTAAAAAGAACCTACATAGTTTTTGCCCACCTGGCTGACAACAGAACAAAAGAGTCAACCTCTGTTTTCCCCCGCTGTTCCCTTATTCTGTAAGATGCTGTAGTTTTTCAATTTTTATTTAATGCTAAAAATGTGCAGTTTTCTAGCAGTGAGTCATTCGAAGAGTCATTCGAAGAGTCAGTTTTTTTCAAACTCCGCCCTTTCTGATGCTAGTCCCCCCCCATCTTCAACTGAAAAAACCTATTACTTTTGAATAGGTAGAAACATTTTGAATAACTCCCAGTGGGCGGGGTAGCCTTTGGGGCGGAGCAACACTCCATGAATAAGATTTGAGGGGTAAATACTCTAAAACTGCTGAAATCTAACAGAATAAGGGACACAGCGCTGGAAACAGCAGGTCTGTCACTAGCCTGTGCTGTCCTCAGCAAGGGGGGGGCATAATCTATGTAACAGGCTCTCTTTAAGACACTTTTTTGCACTTTACTCAACAAAGAGGAACGGCTTTAAAATAAAGGGGATCTTGGACATCAGATGGCAGGGTCTCTGGGAAGATTGCAGATCTAAGCTTGGGTCCTTATACTTGGGGGTAAGCTCCTGTGAGATATGGGACC
Organism: Phyllomedusa bahiana; assembly: GCA_025379985.1. Taxonomy (NCBI): domain Eukaryota; kingdom Metazoa; phylum Chordata; class Amphibia; order Anura; family Hylidae; genus Phyllomedusa; species Phyllomedusa bahiana. The sequence goes on from JAODAL010045362.1 coordinate 15,569, forward strand.
CTATGGAGGAGGGGTGGATTAGGGTGGGTACTTCTTGTGCTGTGTTCAATTTTTGAGTTTGGTTTGCTATGACAGAATCTTTGATGTGCGTTTATATGTGCAATAATGCTATTTTAATCTTGTAAAAGCTCAAAATGTTTTCGACTTGCTTGATTGTACATTTCACTGATATGTATCCAATGTTTGCTATGTTTTTAAAAACTAAAAATAATTTTAAAAAAAATCAATAAAAAAAAAAGGGGATGTGGTCAATTAAAAAGAGGGTTACTTAAAATGCACCAGACTTGTAGAAGCCTAGATGTTTTTAATCTGATACTATACAATTTCTATGATGCTTAGAGAGTTGCACTGTATTCTTTGATGTGAAATATAGTTTGTACATCTATACTGAGAAAGAATTCTGAGTGTCATGGCTTTACTATACTATTGAGTTCTGATAGTGTGAAATGAAACAAGAAGAATGCAGAATCTGGGGTTACTGTCTTCAATTATTTCCAGGAGTAACAACTGAGGAACAAAGCATTTTTTTAAACAGAAATGCCCCCAGCTTTGTTATTTCATTACTAAAACAGAAATGTAAGGAGAGTGAGAGATCCTCTTTAAAAGCTCTGTTCATCTTTCAGCCCCCATTTTTACAATATTTAAGTAAAACTTGTACATACATTACCTCTTGATTTTCTTGCCTTTATTATAAAACCCAGAGCTTTCATTCATAGTTCTGCTTTTTGATATGTCTGTAATCTTGTGTTGCCCTTTGCTTTCCGTTTTTCTAGAATTTACATCTGAAGACGGATGGATTTTCCAAAGGACACTTGCAACCAACTGCTGAAAATTGCAGATGTAAACCTTACCTCATCCCTGTGGTTATCAGTTGTCAGACATAAGTATAATGTTGTACGTATTAGCCATAGAAAGTAGTAGAAGATGACGCAATCAGACGATAGCTTTTAGAGGCTGAGTAGATTTGATGATGAGGGTTTCCCGAGAGTAAAATTTTTTTTTAACACCCATGGGCCACAAAGTAAGAAAACCCGTCTGGTCTAAAATTCACTTTGTTTATTCGCCCTAGAAAACATTCAGTGTCATCTTAGCAACAACCAGAGCACGACTCCTTTGATTTCATTATAGTGCCTCTGGAGGAATTAATGGGGATGCTCCTGATTGGTTGCTATGAGCTCTGTCTGGTTGCAATGCGAACAAAAAACATAATGAATTATAGATACATAGACAGTTTTCATACATGTCGGCCCATGTTGAAGAAAGGAAAATACAGGCAGTCCACCGACTTACGTCGTTCCGACTTGCAGTACTTTTCCATAGTTCACGACACGGAGTGATGTTTCGGGAACGAATTGTGCCTGGGCCTTCCTGTGTCAGGCTGGAGCGCACCACAGGACGGTCTCAGGCAGAAAGAAGCAGTTAATTAGCGTTCCTCGCTACTTCCCCTTCACTCATTCCTGTCATTACTTTACATTTCCTGTTCACACAGTGCGGAGTGGCTGTCGTCGCTCTTGAGGAAGCCGGGCACTCCATGCTCGAGGAAACATGTCAGGGGGAGAGCAGGTGTAAATCGGCTTGCTCTCCAAATTACCCAGGATACAGAGATGTTGGCTGGGCTGCAGGAGTGGAGGAGGAGGGATGGGCAGGGCTGCAGTTAAACAGCCCGTTGAGCAGTGCCAAATTGCTCTTTCCTCCCCTCCTCTTCTGTCCTAAAACTGAATAGAAAGAGGGGAGCAGTAATCAGGGGTATGTTACAGGCTCAGCTCGTTTATTAATACTCATTCTGCGAAGGCAGGCTGACCAGTTATGTATACTGACCACCGTGATGATCATAATAGTTACTACTGAGGACATGGTTAGATCGCTGTGGGTCAGTATTGTGTAATGTTTTTTACACTATTATGATACTGACCCACAGAGCAGACAATCCTTCAGTCTGCTTTATGTCACTATTGTAGCTACTGTGGGTAAGCATCTAAATGTAATACACATTTATAACACTGAATCAAATGAGCTGGACAATCTCGTCTGCACTATAAAAGATATACCCACAGTGCTGATAATAATATTTAGAACTGCCCAGACTGAGTAGTCAGTTCTGTGGGTCCCTCATTATATTTGTCTGTTACTTATATATTACTGACCCTAGCAACTCACCAATGTGGATGTGAATTGCTTCGGCATTTGTAGTTGTGAAAACTACAAGGTACAAGTATTCCACACCATACATGTACTAAAAACATACATGTTCCACTACATACTAAATTCGACTTAAGGAACAAACGTAAAGTCCCTAACCTGTATGTAACCCGGGGAGTGCCAGTTAGTACTCTCGAAAACTTACTATCATATCTAATCAGTTAGCCTTCATATAGGTTATCACACCTGATTTTCTTCATCTTTCTACAGTTGTCAACCGTGAGGCAGTTAGTAGTAGCAAGTTATCTAGCCAGGGAGTGTCGGTATGGTGGGGGTCTGGGGGTGGTACTGTACATGAAATATTCCGGCCTCTCGGACAATAAACGCGCCAATTTTACCAACATAATTCAGTGTGCAAACAGAACTGTTATTGTGTAGTTACAATAGCATTGTGAGTCACATATCTGTCACTCGTCATCTCAAGTACTGTCAGTCTAAACATATAGACACAGGGGGTACTAAGTATGCATCCTTCCATACTACCCCTCCCACCCGACATAACCATATCTCACTCCACCCGCATACAATATCCCCCTCCACACCCATACAATATCCCCATCCACCACATCATTCAACTTCCCCCTACCACCCGCATACAATATCCTCCCTCCACCCACATACAATTATCCCCCTCCCACCACACATTACTATCCCTCCACCGCACTTACAATTATCTCCCTCATCCACATTACAATATCTCTCCACCCCACATACAATATCCCCCTCCACCACATACAAACCATCACCCTCACAACCACATAACATCCCCCTCCAACCCACATACAAATATCCCCCGCTCAACCCACATAACAAACTATACCCCCTCCACCCGCATACATCATCCCCCTCCACCTCGTCATACATATTTCCCCCTCCACACTAGCATTCAATATCCCCTCCACCCACATACAATATCCCCCTCCACCCACATACAATATCCCACCACCCACATACAAGTACTCCCTCTATCCACATACATATCTCCTCCACCCACCATACAATATCCCCCCTCCACCCACATACACTAATCCCCCTCCACCACTAAACACTATTCCCCCTCCACCACATACACTATCCCCTCCACCACATACAATTCCCCAACACACATACACTATCCACCTCCACCCAATAACTCATCCCCCTCCACCCACATACACTATCCCCCACACCCACATACACTATCCCCTCCACCCACATACAAAAACCCCCTCCACCCAACATCAATCTCCACACCCACAACCACAAACAATATCCACACCACCCACATACAATATCCACACCACCCACATACAATAACCCATCCACCCACATACATAACCCCCTCCACCCACCTACAATATCCACCCACTCACCCACATACAATTTTCCCCCTCCTCTCCCCAATATACTAATATCCCTCCACGTTTCCCTTGGTCACACACCTATCCAATATAGAAGTAATATAAACCTAAATTAGGGAGCTCACCGTAGACCGGTCCTATCTGAGGAGTCGTTATCTTTTAGTATGTTATGAGTCGTTCTTTTTCCCTTTTCTTCTTGCATTCCGGTTCCACACCGCCATGATGACTTTGTCCGGGACACAGTCAATCCCTGCAAGAAATTACACACAAATATCTTAGACATCCTCAATTTTCCAGATCTCTTTACCCATTCCATCCTCTGTACAAACTTCTGGGGTGGTGAGAGCGGGTACAAGCCATAACTTAGATGCCTGGTATCCTATAGGGGTTGGAAGGTGGGGCACAAGGACCTAAAACCTCTGGATATAATGCTACAACGTTTGGGCTGCTGCCCTCTCAATTATAATTACCATGTAAGGTAGACAAGTCCCCTAGGTAGGTTAGGCAACATAGGCGAGGCCCCAGTCTGTAGGTAGTGGCTTTCTCCCCAGTAAGTAAAGCTGTAGGTTGTTAGGGTCCCTTTAGTTAGGCTGCAAGCAGTTCAGGGACCCCACTTTAGGTAGTATTCAGGCACAGTTAGGGCTTCCAATGAAAGAAGTATACCGGCATGTAAGGCCTCACTTTAGGTAGTTTGCAGGCAGTTAGGGGGCTTCCTTTACGCTACTGTGTAGGTAGTCGGGCCCCCCCTTTAGCTACTGTGTAGGTAGGTCCAAGGGACCCCCCCTCTTAGCTATGAGTAGGTAGTCAGGGCCCCCCTTTAAGATACTTGTGTAGGTTAGTCAGGGCCCTTTAGTTTTTAGGTTGCCAGGGACCCTTATGTAATTGTCAGGGACCCCAATGTATAGTTAGTCGGGGCTATCCTTGTTAGTCAAGTGCTTTCCCTTTAGGTAGCCAGGCCCCCACTTGTAGTCAGGGCACCCTCTGTAGGTTAGTCAGGGCCCCCCAGGGCCCCCCATGAAGGTAGCCAGGGCCCCACTGAAGGGTTGCAAGGGACCCTTCTGATAGGTAGCCCAGGGACCCCCTGTAGGGTAGCCAGGGACCCATTGAAGGTAGCCAGGGACCCCCTGTACGGTAGCCAGGGACCCCTGTAGGTAGTCAGGGCCCCCTTGTAGCAGAGCCCCCACTATGTCAAGAATACCCCCCTAACCACTGTAGTCAGAGCCCCACTCTGTAGCCCCAGTGAACACCCCTAGTACGTCCTGCAGTCCCCTTGTAGGTCAGAGCTCCCTTGTAGCCAGGGGCCCCCTTGAGTCAGAGCTACCCATGTAGCCAGAGCCCCCTGTAGTGCCAGAGCCCCCCTGTAGTCTAGGCCCCCCCCTTGTAGCCAGGGACCCCTCCTGTAGTACAGAGGCCACCCACCCCTTGTAGTAGGCGCCCCCTGTTCGTCAGAGCCTCCCTTGTAGCAGAGCCCCATTGTTGTCACGAAGCCCCCCCCGTAGCCCAGGGGCCCCCTGTAGCCAGCGGCCCCCCCACGTGTAGCCAGGAAGCCCCCCTTCGTAGCCAGATGCCCCCCTTCGTTAGCCAGGGCCCCCCTTGTAGCCCAGGGCCCCCCCTTGTGCCATGGGACCCCCTGTAGACAGAGCCACCCCCTTGTAGCCAGGACCACCACTGTAGTTCCAGAGCCCACTCTGTAGCCTGGACCACCCTGTAGTCAGGCCCCCCTTGTTAGCCAGAGGCCCCCCTTCCCCCCTTGTAGCCTGAGCCCCCCTTGTAAGCAGACCAACCTTGTAGGTCAGAAGCCAACACCCTTGTAGCCAGAGCTCACCCCTTTGTAGCCTGGGGCCCACCTTGTAGCCAGGGCACCTCTGTAGTCAGAGCCCCCACCTTGTAGCCCAGAGCCCCCCTGTGGCCAGCAGCCCACCTTTTTTAGTCAGGAACACCCTGTAGTCACGAGCCCCCTTGTAGCAGTGACCCCCTGTAGCCAGGGCCCCCTTGTAGCAGGAACCACCCTGTACCAGAGCCCCCCTTGTAGCTTCCAGAGCCCCCTGTAGACAGAGCCCCCCCTCTGTAGCCTTAGGACTCCACCCTGTAGTCAGAGCCCACTGTACGCCAGGACAATACAACCTGTAGTCAGAGCCCCACTTGTAGGCACCCGGACCACCTGTAGTCAGCGACCCCCTTGTAGCCAGGGACCACCCTGTTAGTCAGAGACCCACTTGAGCTGGACAACCCTGTAGTCAGCGGCCCCCTTGTTAGCCAAGGGCCCCCCTAGTAGCCAAGGACCAACTGTAGCCAGAAGCCACACACTTGTAGCCAGAGCCCCTCCTATAGTCAGAGCCCCCCTTTGTAAGCCAGGACCTCCTGTAGTCAGAGCCCACTTGTAGCCAGGACAACACCCTGTAGTCAGAAGCCCCCCTTGTAGTCAGAGCCCACTTGTAGCCAGGACCCCCTTTAGTCTGAGCCCCCTTGTAGCCAGGAGGCCACCCCTGTAGACTAAGGGGCCCACCCTTTTTAGTTCAGGGGCCCACCCTGTAGCCAGGGCCCACCTGGGAGCCAGGGCCCCCTGTAGCCAGGGCCCCCCTTGTAGCCAGGGCCCCCGCTCGTAGCCAGGACCACCTGTTAGCTCAGGGCCCCCCTTGTAGCCAGGGCCCCACCTGTAGCCCAGGGCCCCCCTTGTAGCTCCAGGGCCCGCCATGTGTAGTACAGCTCCCCCATTTGTAGGTCCGGAACCCACGTGTAGTCAGCGCCCCCCTTTGTAGCCAGGCCCCCCTTGTAGCAGGCACCCCTAGTGTAGCCTGAGCCCCCCTGTAGTCAGAGCCCAACCTGTAGTCAGAGCCCGCTGTAACGACAGGGACACCCACTACTGTGTCAGAGCCCACCATTGTAGTCAGGGCCCCCCTTGTAGCCAGGGCCCCACCATGTAGTCAGGGCCCCCTTGTAAGCAGGCCCCCCCTCTGTAGCCAGGAGACCCCACTGGATTGTCCACAGACGCCACACTCTGTAGCCAGAGCCCCCATTGTAGCGAGCCCCCTCTTCGTAGACAGGGCCCACCTTGTAGCCAGGGCCCCCTGTAGATCAGAGCCCCCTGTAGCCAGAGCACCCTTGTAGACAGGGGCCCCCCTTGTACCATAGGGCCACCGCCTTGTAGCCAGAGCCAACCTTGCTTCCAGGGCCCACCCTTGTAGCCAGAGCCCACCTCATGTAGCACAGAGCCAACCTTGTGAAGGGACCCCCTATGATCAGCCAGGGTCCCCTTGTAGAAGGGTCACCCCTTGTAGCCAGGAAGGCCCACACACTGTAGTCAGAGCCCCACTTGTAGCCAGGGTCCCCCTTGTCAGCCAGGGTCCCCCCTTGTAGTCAGAGCCCCCTGTAGTCTGAGACACCAGCTGTAGTCAGGAGCTCCCCCTGTAAGACAGGCCACCTGTGTCAGAGCCCCCGCTAGTAGTTCAGAGCCCCCCTTGTAGCCAGAGCCCCCCCTGTAGCCAGAGCCCCCCCTGGAGCCAGAGCCCCCCCTTGTAGTCAGGGCCCCCTTGTAGTCCAGAGCACCCCTTGTAGCCAGGGCCCCCCCTTTTGTAAGCCAGAGCCACTCTTCTTGTAGCAGGGGTCCCCCCTTGTAGCCAGAGGCCCCCCCATTTGTAGCCAGGGCCCCCCCTGTAGCCAGGGCCCCCCCTGTAGTCAGAGCCCCCCTGTTAGCCAGAGCCCCCCTTGGATCCAGAGCCCCCCTGTAGTCAGAGCCCCCGCTGTAGCAAGGGCCCCCGTGTAGTCAGATCCCACCCTTGTAGTCAGGGCCCCCACTTGTAGCCATGGGCCCCCCTTGTAGTCAGGGGCCCCCTTGTAGCCAGTGCCCACCTGTTGTCAGTGCCCCACCTTGAGCCAGAAGCCCCCTTGTAGCGAGTCCCTCTTGTAGACAAGGGCCCCCCTTGTAGCAGGGCCCCCCTCGTAGTAGACCCCCCCTGTAGGCCGAGCCCACCACTTGTGAGCCCAGGGCCCCCCTTGTAGCCAGGGCCCCCCTTGTAGCCTAGAGCCCACTTGTTAGCCCAGGGCCCCCCTCTGTAGCGAGCCCACCTAGTAGCCAGAGCCCACCTGGTAGCCAGGGCCCCCCTTGTAGCCAGGGTACCCCCCTTAGTAGCCAGAGCCCCCCTCGTTAGTCAAGCCCCCTTGTAGCCAGGGTCCCCTTTGTAGCAGGGCTCCCCCTCCATTTAGCCAGAAGCCACAAGTAGCAGAACCCCACCTGTTAGTACAGAAGCCCCCGCTGTAGTCACGGCCCACCTTCTGTAGCGCAGAAGCCCCCTTGTAGTCAGAGCCACCCCGCTGGTAGGTCAGAGCCCAAAAAACCCCCCTTGTAGCACAGAGCCCAACTCGTAGGCAGAGCCCCACCTTGTAGCCAGGGCCCCCCTTGTAGGCCAGACCCCCTTGTTAGCCAGGGCCCCCTATGTAGCCAGAGCCACCCCCCTTTCCCCCCACCTGTGTAGCCAGAGACACCTTGTAGACAGGGCCCCCCTCAGTTAGCCAGAGACCCACCTTGTAGCCAGAGCCCCCCTGCTGAACGCCAGGCCCCCCTGTATTAGCGGACCCCCTTGTGGTTTGTTTAAAATAAAAAAATAACAACAAAAAACACTTACCTGGCTCCGGCTCCCCGCATCCCGCTCTGCGCTGACCGCCGGCTCCGTACTGGGTCCTGCATAGGCGGCGCGGTTGAAGCTTGACCGTCATCGCAGCGCCTCGTCACCAGTAGGGGCCGGCGCAGGCAGGCTGAAGGCCTAGCGTTCTTCCAGCCTGCCGGGGACGATCAGCGGAGCGCAGCGCTTTTGGCGCTGTGCTCCGCTGACTACGCGCAGACAGGGCAGTAGGGGAACATTAGTCCCGGCTACCGGGACCCCGGTCATCTGGGAGCTCGGGACGCCGGTCCCGGGGCGCTCAGGTAACCAGGATGCAGCAGGACGGGCCCACGGGGAGCGACGGAACTGCCTCCCCGGGGCCACCAGCGGCTCGGGAGGGGCCCAACGGGGGATCACCCCGGCTTCCCCCGGCGGCCAGTCACACGAGTCCTGAGTTCTAGTAACATTTATAGACATTTATAGACATGTGAAACTCGCAGAGAATTCAGTATATTAATGTAGAGTATTGACAAGTTCTTGTAGCCCCACAACATCTAGTGATGAACGTGATAGTCGTATCCTTGCAGTTTAAGAAATAGCTCGAACACTATGCTGCATTGGATAATCGCAGGGAACTGTTGCCACGACTTTTTCCTTTAAACTAAGGTCCAAGCGACAACAAGAACGGAAAAGCATTGCAATTAGAGAAATTTCCTTTCTCTGGAGCAAAATCAATATGAATGCGGAGGTAAATTCTGATATTTACAATATGAAGGAGAGCAATATCTGTAAGTAGATAAAGAATGGGTAGGAAATAATAATGTCAGCTAAAGATGTGTATATATATATGCAGTGGGTTGCAAAAGTATCCACTGTTCACTCCATTTATTTCGTTACAGCCACAAACAATAAATGTATATTTATGTGATAGAACAACACAATTTAGCAAGTATTTGTGTGTTTAAAGAAAATGATATTGGGCTTTTCTAAATGTTTGCAAATGTAACTCCTTAACGACCGCCCACCGTCTTTTGACGTCGGGCATTTCAGGTCATTCGTCTACAGCGACGTCTTTTGCCGTTGCTACAGACATCGGTGTTTGCGGCGCCTGGCGCTGCAGCAGCGCTCAAATCGTGGCTATAGTACACAGCCCTGATCCCAGCGCAGCCCCTTTGCGAGAAAAGGGGAGTGGGAGGGCCCCACCGCTCCCGGTGCTTTAAAAAACCCTTTGATTGTGGCGGTCGTCACCACAGCGCAATCAAAGGGTTTTCCCTGCCTGTCGGGTGATCGGAACACCCGTGAGCTGACAGAGCTCGGGGAACGGCTCCCACAGTCAGCCCCTGGAGACCTAAAAGTGGCCCCAAGGCTGTCTTATAACAAGCCAGTGATCAGGCCAGACTCTGTTGTTTCCCCTGATCACTGCCTATGTCAACTGAACAGATTATAATGTATTAGCATACATGAATAGCTAATACACTACAAAAGTGTAAAAAAAAAAAATGTAAACAGTTCTCCCTTCAGGGGGTTTTAAAGAAAAAAAAAGGGGAAAAACATAAAAAGTGTAAAAAAGAAAGAATAAAAAAATAAATTAATAAAATAAATATAAATATTTATAAAAAAGAATTGTGCATATATACACACACAAGAAAACCCTACACATATTAGGTATCCAAATGACCGTAATAACCTGTAGAATTAATATAACAAGTTATTAAGTGTGAAATGTGAATGGTTTTAAAAGAAAAATTAAAAAAAATTCTGCAATTATTTATAAGTGAACTTAAACATTCCCCCATAAAGTAAATTTCCCCGAATAAAACGGGCCTCACCCAACTGTTATTGAAAAAATAAATTACAACTGTTTAAAACGAAGAAGGAAAAAAACAAAAAAAAATGTTCGGGTCTTTTAACTACTTTTCAGGCCTGGGGTTAAAGGGGGTTTTTAAAAAACGGGGTGCATTTACAAGGCAAAGAAAAGGACCAAATCGGTTCGGTTTTTCCTACCGATGTTTAGTCTTTTTGTCACGCAGAGGGGCGGCTTTGGCCATGGTTTGGCAGTTTTAAAGCCTTACCCCTTCACCCCCCACATGTTCTACCCAAATCCGGGCTGAAGAATAACATGTTCTAGTTTTCAGACCACCAGCATTAAAAAAAAACTTTGGTGGAAAACCCAGCAGTGGGGACTGCGCAAGTTTTTCGTTTTGAAGTCTTTGGGGATCGTTGCTTGTCTTTTTTGACTGTTTGTAAAAACCTGACCAATAACCTTTGCTTGGGGACAACCCTTTAAAAAAGTGTCTCCCACAGAGTTTCACAGAATGCAGAATGAAATACTCTGTCACTTCCTGGTTCAGACGACCTTTTTTCATACACTCAGCTCTGTGCTTTCGTTCTAATTAGATAGTTAGCTAAGAAGCTTTAAAACTGTCCAAAGGCTTTTACTGTCCCAAAACAAAACCCTAATTACAGTTCTTTTTATTTTTAAATAAATAAAGCTTTTTACTGCTCAACACTGCGGCCTGTGTAAACTTCACTCACGTTATCCCCTTGAACAAACAGCAGGGGGGAATTGTTTACAGGTCTTAGGGGGAACGAAATTGCCAGGAAGTCATAAATTCCTCAATCCCCTTGGGGGAAAACGAGGAACAAAGCAATAATTTGGGGAAAATGTTTTATTTTGGTTCCCTACAATTGAAAGTTTTCTTTGTACGAGACAACCCTTTAAGTGTGCACTATGTATTCGGCCCCTGTACTTTAAAAACCCCTAAATAGAATCCAATGTGACCCCAATTTCTTTTAGAATCCCTAATTAGAAAATTACATCTGATGTCATTTATTCCAGTGTAACTACAGCACGTCTATTAAGGCCTTAGAGTTTATTAAGAGAACAAACCGCATCATGAAAACCAAGGAACACACCAGACAGCATAGGAATAAAGTTGTGTCAAAGTGTATTGAACGGTCAGGTCTAAAAAAAATAGCCCAAGCACTGAACATCTCACAGAGCACTGTTCAATCCATTCTCAATAAATGGAGGTAGTATGGCACATCTGCTAACCTACCAAGACATGGCTGGCCACCTAAACTGACAGCGCAGACAAGGAGAGCACTAATTAGAGAAGCAGTCAAACGTCCTAGGGTCGCAACTCACAAGGTGGGAGAGTCTGTCCACAGGACAACTATTAGTCATGTGCTCCACAATTCTGGCCTTTATGGAAGAGGGGCAGGAAGAAAGCCCTTTTTAAAAGCCATAAAAGTCCTGTTTGCAGTTTGCAAAAAGCTATTTAGGGGATACAGCAAGCATGTAGAAGAAGGGGCTCTGGTCAGATGAGACCTCAATGCCAAGCGCTGTGTAGAGGAAAGCCAACACTGCACATCACCCTGAACAAACCATCCCCACCGTGAAGTATGGTGGTGGCAGCATAGTACTGGGGGGAGGGTTTGCTACCGCAGGGACTGGGAAGCTGGTCAGAGTTGATGGGAAGTTGGAGCTAAATACAAAGCAGTCCTGGAAGAAAACCTGGTAGAGACTGCAAAGGACTGGGACATAGGTTCAACTTCCAGCAGGACAACGACCCTTAACATACAGCTAAAGCTAGAATGGAAGGGTTTACATCAAAGCAGATTCATGTGTTACAATGGCCCAGTCACAGTCCAGACCTAAATCCCATTGAGAATCTGTGGCAGGACTTGGAACTTGCTGTTCACAAACGTTCTCCAACCATTTTGACTGAGCTAGAGCTATTTTGCAAAGAAGAATAGGCACAAATTCCTGCTTCTAGATTTGGAAAGTTCGTAGAGACATCCCCCAACAGACTGCAGCTGTCATTGCAGCTAAAGGTGGCCCTACAAAGTATTGGCTCAGGGGGCTGAATACATATGAACCAAAGCACACAAATGAATAGATGCTTATAAAGATGAAAAATTTATCATACAGAGAAATTGAAACAAAATCTGGTTACAAAGAGTATGCTTCCATACAGTGAATAAGTGATCATTTGTATATTTTGTACAGATCAAATGATATATGGCTTGAGGAAACGGGGTGATCATGAGGAACGTTCGGCTGACCTTTCACCCTTTCTCGCCTGATCACTAAAAAAAAAACAGGTTGTATAAATTATAAATGTAAAAATGGTCCTAGATGGAACAAACAGGGATAGAATAAAAGGAGTCAAGCCCCAAGATGAAGTATAGGTAAAGCATACCAAAAACAGGGGAGGGGGAAAAAAAGGGGGAGAAAGGGGAAAGACATAGACCAGACGAGTAGTGCACCAGAGTATGGTCAGAGAGTGTAATATAGAAAAGAAAGTGTATTGTGTAGCATAAAGATATAAACACTTACCCTTAGAGAACGGAGGAGAAAACAAAGTGTGTATGGAGCACTAATGTTTGTCAGGAAAGCGACAATAAAACTGAGGAATGCAAGTAAGTAAATGAATAACTGAATATGTGTTGGGCAAAAACGGGGATCTATGGGTAGTGAAACTCACCGCTGCTAGACCGCTGGAGTAAATAAGCTAAAGGAACAGAAGGGAAAGGAATGATGTAGTTGGGAACAACACTGTCTAATATCAAAGACATGTGTAACAACATATGTAGAACCACAGATATAGGAAGAGCAAGCGCTGGACTTACCCTGTGGCGTGTAAAGAAACGAGGAAATGGCTCAGGAAGCGGCCGGAGAGTGGAGAGACGCGGTCCTCCGAACTCTGGCGCGAGTGCCCGCGTTAAAAAGACGCCGGCGCATGCGCGGAGGAAAATTGTCGTTCCGCGCATGCGCGAGGACCGGAGCTGTCAGAATGAAGAGAGCTGGATGTGAAAGCAGTAGAACAACAGGTGGGAGATAGAGAAGAGAAAAGAAAACATATATCCAATTCAGAAAAAAGGGTAGAAGCAGGTGTGGGAAGCCAGCGACAGGGGGGAAAAATGAGGAAGAAAGGTAGTATGTGGTGGTAAATGGAAAACATGATGGACTTTACATAATCAAAGTAAATAGCAAAAAACGGATAAGCACAAGAATAATACAGGAAATTACAGAAAAATTGTCCATAAAAATATGTACACAAACAGTGTCAGTATAGCATACATTGATGTAACTATTAAACTGTTGATGCTCTGGGTAAACGATGTTCATAGCGATATATAGGCAATAATATGTCCAATGGACTAGCATACACTGCATCACATAGATGAATGAATATATAAATATAAACATAACAAGTCTCAGGTATTGCAGAGTAAAGAACATGATGACAAGAATAAAATATAAATGCATACAGGAAAACAAACACAGTTCTCACCATCCGAATAGATGTAAGATATATTCTTAACGATTCTGTGAAGAAATATGAAACAATGTAATACGAAACTATAACTGTAAGGGATATAAAAATTGGTAGGAACATCAAAGTTTTGTTGGTGCACGGTATGTACAATCACAAGCTAGATATGTATAGTCCACAAAACTAGATGTAGTGCGTCTGTGAGCCCAGTCATGTAAAAGTATAAAAGGGGGTGTGTAGAGTGGCTTCATCAAAAAGAAAATTTGTCCACCCCTCTATTAAGGCCCCCCTTGGGGTTTGAGAACCCAGGCATGTAACCCCAAAAGGGTTCACATTCCTCACAAATGAAATTGGATTTCCCCCCCCCTCTGGGGTTAGGGACCTGCTCAAGAACCTGAAAAGCGTAAATTTGGGAAAAAAAATTTTGCCCTTTGGTTTACAGGGAAAAAACAGGAAAATGGAAGCCAATTTTTTTTTTTCTTTCGGGATGGGCCGATTTATTTTGGGAGACAATCTGTCCTTGATGGCCCTTTTGGGATTTTCCACCTACAAAATTAAAAACCACAGGGCAAATTTTTAAAAAGTAGACCAAAAGGGGAGAAATTTAAAAAAGGGGAAAAATCCCTTTTAAAAAAAATCGGTGTTCCAGTCCCGGGATGGAAAATTTCGGTAACCGCCCTTTATGACAATTCCCAGCATTTATTGGGGAATGCAGGCACGGAAAGGGTGCCCAAAATTTGGGACTGGATGGTAAGGCTGAGGGTTATGAGTTTCCCTAAGGGCCAATTTTTTCCCCGGGACTAAAGGTTCCCCTTTTATTCCTTGGGTTGCTTTTAAACCAAAAACGTGCTGGGGGGTTGGAATTCAGGAATATTTTGGGTAACCATTGCGCAAAAATCCAAAGTTTACTAACATTTTGGGGTAAGTTTTTGGCTTTAAAAGGGAAAAGATAGGGGTTTTAAAAAAAATTCCCCTTCTTTGGGAAGTGAGGGCCAAATGAAAGGGTAGAACGGGTTTTTTTCCCGCATTTGGGAGACTAGTCGAGTGGGGGTAACCCCCTTTTCAATGAAAATTTTTTGAGGGCCCTCTGGTTCAGTTTTTTTGGCCCCAAGATCTGTAACCCCGGGGGGAAAAATTTCCCCCAACCCCATAAAATTTGTTTAGAAAGGGAGAGGGACTTCAAATGGATGGATGGCAGCTCTGGAAAAATGGAGTAAGGAAATATTTTTTCCCGTTGGGGTTTGGTTGTAGGTTTTTTCGGGGAGGAATTTCCCTTTTGGGGAATTTAAAGAAACCCCCGGTAACCATAAAATTGATCGTGTGGAAACTTTTCCCAGCAAAACAAAAACCAACCTAAATTATCCCTTTCTAACTTTGGCCTTAAAGGGAAACAGAGTAACTTTAAACCCCCCCCCCGCCCTACCATATAGCCAACCTACTCTCACAGTGATCGGGAACTAAAAAGACTCTCAAACCTTACCAATTTTACTTTAAAGAACAATTTAAAATCGACTGAAGACGGGCCCTTAAAATCACTTAACGAACACGAAAATAATTATAAAACCCCGCAGACAAGGGTGACCCATAGGGTGAGGGACCGGACAAATAAGAAAGAAGCCAGACG
Source organism: Phyllomedusa bahiana (assembly GCA_025379985.1). Taxonomy (NCBI): domain Eukaryota; kingdom Metazoa; phylum Chordata; class Amphibia; order Anura; family Hylidae; genus Phyllomedusa; species Phyllomedusa bahiana. The sequence continues at coordinate 30,612 of JAODAL010045362.1, forward strand.
TCAACAAAAAATGACCAAACCCACATATGAAAAACCTTTCAAAACCCGGGTTTTAATATCACCTCAAAAAAACGCTCGGGTTCTAGAACACCCTTCCGTAACTCTTTGACAAAAAACTCCGATTTCCTGTTGACTCCTCCCCAATAACCCCGGGTTTTTACATTTTACCAAAAATGTGGGAATACTTTCCTGCTGAAGAAACGTGAAGCCTTCTGGATACATCGCCTGGGTTCTCTACACCCGGAGGGCCTTTTAAAAGAGGTGTGCTATATCCTGATGTAGCCCTCTACAAAGCCCTTTATACTTTTACATGACTGGGCTCACAGACCCTCATCTATTTGTGAATAATTCTAGCTTGTGATTGTACATACCGTGCAACCAAACAAACTTTAATGTCCTAAATTTTTTATATCCCTTACGTTTTTATTTTTTCGTATTTCATTTTTTCAATTTCTTCAAGAACGTTAAAATTATATTTACTTCATTCGGAGTGGGAACTGTGTTTTGTTTTCCTTATCATTTTATTTTTCTTGCACATGTTTTTTACCGCAATACCTGAGACTTTTTTTATGTTTTTTATTAAATCATTCATCTATGTATGCAGTGTATCTTTGTCCATTGGACATATTTTTGCCCAAAATATCGCAAAAGAAAAAATCGTTTACCCCAAACAAACAACAGTTTAAATTACCCTTAATGTACTATTTCGACACTGTTTGTTACATATTTTTATGGACAATTTTTCTGAATTTCCTGTATTATTTTTTGTGCTTTCCCTTTTTTGCTTTTACTTTGATTATTAAAGTCCCCTCTTTTTCCATTTACCACCACAAAACTACCTTTCTTCCTCATTTTTCCCCCCGTCGCTGGCTTCCCCACCTCTTCTACCTTTTTTCGAAAGGAATAAGTTTTCTTTCCTCTTCTCTACCTCCCACCGTTATTCTACTGCTTTCACATCCAGCTCTCTTCATTCTGACACTCCGGTCCTCGCCATGCCGGAAGACAATTTTCCCCGCGCAGCGCCGGGTCTTTTTAACGCGGGCACCGCGCCAAGTTCGGAGGACCACGTCTCCCACTCTCCGGCCGCTTCCGCGCCTTTTTCCCCCCCGTTTCTTTACACGCCACAGGGTAAGCCAGCGCTTTCTCTTCCATATCTTGGGTTTTACATATGTTTTACACATGCTTTATAAATAGAAGTGGTTTTTCCCAACTACATCATTCCTTTCCCTTCTGTTCCTTTAGCTATTTACCCAGCGGGCCAGCAGCGGTGAGTTTTCACTACCCCAAAATCCCCGTTTTTTTCTCAAAACCATATTCAGTTATTCATTTACCATCTTCATTCCCCAGATTTTTGTCGCTTCCCCTACAAAAAATTAGGCCCATACCACTTTGTTTT
>JAODAL010045363.1:0-32007 GCA_025379985.1 Phyllomedusa bahiana
AAGGAAAACCCCGGAAACCCGGGGGTTTTGGGGAAAAAAAAAAAACCAAACTTGGGGGGAAAAAAAGGTTCCGTGGGAAGGGATTTTGGGGGGAAGTTTTTGGGCCCCTTTTTTAAAAAAAAAAAACAAAAAATTTTCCAAAAAATTTTTTTTTAAAAAAAAACACAAAAAAAGGGGGTTTTTTTTTTCCCCCTTTTCCTTTAAAAAACCTTTTTTTTCTTAAAATTAAATTTTTTTTAAAAAAAACTTTTGGGGCCCGGGGGAAAAAATTAAAATTAAAAAAGGGGGGGGATTTTAACCCCTTCCCCTTTTAAAAAAATTTTCCCCCACAAAAAAATTTTTTTCCCCCCCCCTTTTCCGACAACCCCCTAAACAAAACCATTTTAAAAATTTAAGGTTTTTGTTGGTTTCGCCCCAAAAAAAATTCCCCCTTTTTTCCCCTTTTTAACATTTTTGGGGTACTTTTCCAAATTTCTTTTTTTAAACTTTGGGTTCTTTCAAAAAAAAAAATTTCCCAAAAAAATTTTTTTTTTTTTAATTAAATTTTGGGGAAAAAATTTTTAAATTAAATTTTGGGGGGGAAAAAACCTTTTTTCGGGAAAAAGAACCCCATTGCCAGCTTGCAGGAGTTCAGCCCAAAAAACTAGTTGGGGTTTAAAAAAAAATACGTACCCCTTTTTTTAAAAAAAAAAATTTTTTTTTTCCCCCAAAGGGGGGGGGTAATTTTTCCCCAAAGGGGAAATTTACCCCCCTTACCCCAAATGAAAAACCTTTTCCTCCATTGGCTTTTTTAAAAAAAAAGGGGGGGGGGTCCCGGGGGGGAAAAGGGGCCCAAAAAAAAATTTTCTGGCGTTGAAACCGGGGTTTTTTGCTTCAGACGAGGGACAACTGAGCTTAGGGGTTTCCCAGCAAGGATACCTACGCTACCTGACCTGGTTTTATGCATAGACCTCTCATGACGTCTCCAGCATGTTGACAAAATAATTTTCTGCTCAGTGTAAATTGACTTTCATCACTTACCAGCACTGAGGAGCACTGTTCCCTCATCCAGTGTAGATGCTCCCTGGGACATACAAGACGATGATGCCTGTGCCTGGTGGTGGGGTCAGGTCGCCGACCACACTGATGTAAATGGTTACGAATGGTCTGATGTGACACTTGGTTTCCTCTTGCCTCCCTTAAACATGGCTGGAGTTGTACCACGTTCATCATCCGGTTCCACAGGAGATTGGTTACAATGAAGCGGTCATCAGTGTGTGATGGAGCCATAGGACGTCCACTTCTTTACCTTTCTGTGACTCTTCCAGTCTCTTCCAGTCAGACATCATGTGAGACAATTTTAAGGGTCAATGGACATGGGATGAATTTACTGTACAAATCTTCTGCACTGCCCATAACTGTGTTGCATGGGTTGGGGGTGCGATCGGGGTCCATGGCGAGGGACTGCTTTTCCAACCATTTAGATGATGTGGTCACATTTTCTGCGGCATCTCAATGGTTAAATGCAGCAGATCCTGGTTGTCATTTACAGCCATTACCTGCCCGGTATGGAATAGGTTCAGCAAGTGATCCTGCTCTATACTCCCTTTCTACCATTATGACATAACTGAATGTCCAATTACAGTTAAAAGGGTAAAGGGGCCCAAGGTATATGGAGGTGCAGTACAGGCCCATAGGTTTTCTGTATGAGTAGGGAGCTATGCAGCCAAAAACCGTTCTCTGCAAGACATAGACGATCTGGATATCAAAGGATCGAACAGATTACCACCCAACGGAAATACAGTAGGGGATGTAGCTCAGTGTAGAGCGCATGCTTTTGCATGTATTGAGGCCCCGTGTTCAATCCCCGGCATCTCCAGGTTTTGAAAAAAAGTATCATAAATTATTTAACCCCTTAATGACAACATATATTTACATCATAGCGCCGTTAAGGTTCTATATCTGCGATCATGTAACATGGTGGCCGGAAGCCTTGTGAAGACTTTCATCCATCATGTCTGTGATTCTAACACTTCCTGCCTCAGACAGGAAGTGCTAGAGCCGCCATCTTTGAACAACCTTCTACAATGTTTATACAATCCAGTAGGTTGTACTAATGATCAAGCACAACCTAGTGGTCAAGTACCCTAGAGGGGTTTGATATTACTGTATTAAACAAAAAAGTTTTTTTTTTTTTTTTTTTAATCATTACATTTTTTATTGAAGAATTTTGTTTACAGAGGAAGAAAAACTAGGACATAGACCACAATATAATCAAACAAAAACAGTAGAACAATAATAAGCCATGTAGTACTAGAAATTACAAAGTAAAACACATCATCGCATGATAAAGGCAGATAAGTCTACATCTTTAAAACCACAGTTACTCTTTTTATATAAGGAATGCAAGTAAATTCTAAATAGAAGTACAGCAGGTAAGGAAGTAATCATAGAGCATAATTAGCAAAAGTCTTGCTCATCCAAATCCTCCACTAGTCCCTCTGTTTCGACACTAAGTGGGGGCAGTTATGATATTCAATTCACTGTGGAAAATTGTATATTAAAACCTATTGATAACCACTTTGAGTTTTCATGTGAGGGATCGACTTTCCATAACTAGCATGGTGAGACTGTAAGCAATTAAAAATATTTGAATCACCGTTAGATAAGAATAAGGAATATCGATCCATACCAATGTCTAATAATGCAAGTTTCTTGTGTATAATAGAATTTGTGGACAAATAATTGCTGAATCAAACCCTCTACCCTGATCCATAAAGTTGTATTCACTGGGCATTGACCACTAACATAATGGACAAAGAACCAGCCATACCGCAGTTCCACCAGCACATCTCAGAAATCCTGGAAGATATGGGGCAGTTTCGACTGGAGTAAATACCACCTAAGGTGAATCTTCATGAGAAGGGCCAAAGTGATTAACGCACGTTGAGTGCTTAGAGGTTGAAAATCGCGCCTTCCACCATCATCCTCTACCGAGAAGGATTTAGACATCTCCACTTCCCATTTAGCATTGTAGTCTAGTTTTAACATTCCCGCGTCATCCTTAGCGTAGCATAGCAGCCGAAAGGCCCTTCATCATGGCGATGGTTTTCAAATAGAAATAATGAAGGGGGAATTGGGGCAATGTAGCCACAAACAAGTAAGGTAGGATACTGCATGCCTAATTTTGCAGATAAACATAGAACTGTGAGTTAGGAAAAGAGACTGGAACAAGGATTCCACAAATTTCCTAAAAACCACCTTCATAATATAATATGTCACCAAGCACCCAAAACACCTCTGGAAATCCAAGGCTCTAAACGGATGTCGGAATATGCTCCATATAACAGAGACAGTGGGGAGTATTCCTACTTAAAATGTATTTTAATGTTTACCCCGCTATTGTTACTGCCACAAATCGAAGCAAGCAAAAGTTGGTTGGTAGCCAGGGCGTGAGTGCGAAGAGGGGAGTTGAGGAAATCCTAATAAAGTTGCCATAAGGTGGTCCTTAACAAGCCCAGAGGATAACAACGCAATTACAATATTTGTCCAATGGTGTAAATGGAAGGGACATTCACACAATGGAGAAAGGCCCTGTTCCATAATAGAGGAAATGTTTAAATGCCCATAGATTAGGGACAGCCATCCCTCCTTGCTTATTTTTTTTGGGAGATAAAGATACTGTTTCTGAACAGCGGGTTTTTTAGAACCCCCCAAATGAAACTTTAAAATCAGGAGTTTATGGAGTTTCTGTCAACAGTGTCCGTAGGAATGATAAAAGGAAATATCGTGCTAGATATAAAAACTTAGGAAGAAGAAGCATCCTATTAAGTTGATTTCTAGCTATCCTATGACATAGAAAAACTCCGAATCTAGTCACCTCGCAGCAGGATCGTGATAGAGTAACAACCCGCCCAATTCTGTTGCAATGGTTTGGAAAGGGTCTGAAAAATTTTTAACTCCTAGATAACCCAATATAGAGTCCGACCATGTAAAATTTTAAATGGAAAGCAGGTTTGGATCGAATCTGGGAGGGGCAGTGTAATGGCAAAATGGTTTGATTTAGTAATCATTTTAGTTTATACAGCGACACCTCAGCATACAACTGGAGTATACCTATAAAGCCGGGACTGAAATTGTCCCGCTTTTTGACAACAGTAAATAAGAATGTCATCTGTGTACAAACTGCATTTAAAGGCAACCTGGGCAATATCAACACCTGCAATAAGGGAGATAACCTTATCATCTCTGCCAACGGGCTCAAGCTAAATCGAAATCAATGGTGAAAGCCGGACATCCCTGAGCCTATGTACCATTAGAGAATATTAAAAGACTGTGACAAAAAGCCAGAGGAGTAGACAGTGGCAGAAGGCGAGTATATAATGAGGTAAGTGCCGTTAAAGATTGGACCAGATAATCCAAATTTAAGGATGGACCCACCGTTAAGTATGCCAACTAATGCATCAAATGCCTTTTCTCCATCGGAGAAAGCAGTGACCCGCTGGAGTCCTATCTTTATTTAGAAATTGCAAGACATTAAAGAACTCGTCGGATCCCATCTCTCTATGGCGTCCCTGAACATAACCTACTGGTCCAACTGATAAGGGATGGAGAACTCAACATTCACCCTAATGGCAATAAATTTTGCAAAAAGTTAATGTCCGAAATTAAGCAAGGAATCGGTCTATAAATTTGAACATTATCATGTTGTTTTGCCAGGTTTAGGAATAGTCACAATTGTGGGCCCGCTAACATCTCTGTGCAGGAAGGTAATTTCCATTGTATGAAAGAATTAAAAGTACTAGAATGATGTTTCATTTAAGGGGCGTTTGAAAGAGCTTATAGTATTCATTATTCAACCCATCTGGGCCTGGGGATTTGTTTAATTTGGACTGATTAATAGCAGGTTGGAGTTCCTGTAAAGTAATAGGGGAGTTGAGAGAGGCTAGCTGAGCTTCTGAAACTTGGAGACATACAATATCTGCCTTGGATTTCAGAATGTCTCTCCAGAGGGTTGACCTTTTAAAGGGCGAATTAAGTCCGTTTACATTTAATTAGATAATTTTAATCCCCATGATGGCCGGTTTGGGTAAGAGTGGTAAAGGGCGAGAAATGTGCTCGGTCACAACTCACTGGAGAGGGAGAAACTATAGAAGGTAAGAAACACATCATAGCATACATGGCAAAAAAACAAAATAGCCGTAGAACCTGTGAAGACAAGACGTAAGTACATAACATATCATGAAAAAGTAAGAAAAAGCAAAACAGAGTCCCAAAACTGGGAAGAATTTTCCAAGCGGGGAAAAATCGTCTCTCGGCATGAGGCGCGCATTGTCCACAGAAATACCGCAAAAGAATAGCAAAATTAGAGCAAAAAAATGTAAAAAGGATATATAACTTGAGCAAGGGAGAATATCAAATGGCATCATCACCCCATATCCTGGTTTCAGTCATTGGACCAGTATCTGTGCTTTACGTTGTTTTTTCCAACCAAATAGGGTAATTATTTCTGATCCTATCTCCTCTTATTCTTGGAGGAGTATTGGGATGGAGTTGTGAGTAAGTACCAAGATTGCAAGAAATCTTTCGGCATTGAGGGAAGTGAAGCAAACGTAGGTAACATTTATCCAGAAGACGATAATCTTTTAGAGGAAAATCCCAATGGTAAGGAATCTCATGTCTCTGAGAATTTTCGTGATGGGGCAAATTCTTTCTGTTGGAGACATAGTCCCTGCTGAACGAGGTCAGGATAAATTGAGATATTACTGAATCAATCGGGAGTTCACCTTCTTCCTTATGGCCTTGAGGAAATTATCTTTGTGCGAAAAAAGTGTAGTTTATGCTATCACACGCATCTCGGGGAAGGGAGGAGCAATATTTTAGTTTGGGGAGGCCGATGAAATCCCGTCCTATACTGTGAGCTCTAAATCTGATGCCCAGGGAGGACAATAGACAGACAGTCTACAAAGAAACGAGGAATGGTTTCTGACTTAAACAGATTCTGGAAATCCCCTCTGAGGCGAATTTTTGTTACGTCTTGAGCGGCTCTTCAAGATCAAACACTTGGCAGATAACCTAAAGACTTCTTCTTCAATGGCTGAAGTTTTTTTGTGTCAATAAGGGGAGATTGTGAGATGTAGTAAGTTCAGGCCATTTTTCTCTTCAACATGGTCTGTGTCTGGCAACCAGGTTCTGGATATCAGAGCGGAAATCTCTCCTCATCTGTTTAAAGTCCTCTTGCAGTGTTTCTCTGAAAGAGTGTACATTCTCTTGTAGTGACTGTTCAGTAAGATGAGTTGAATCCAGGGTCTTGCTTACCATATCTACAGACTCTGATGCGATGAAGATGGAGATAAATTGGGGAACGGTAACATATTTTTTTCCCGCTCCTGAGAATGAGAGAGGGTTTTTTGGAAGAATTCTGTGAGCTTGGGAGGCTTCTGTTTGTTTGTTTTCTTCAAGGTGCCCTCCATGATGTGTGGAGAGAGAATGTATGAAAACAAGTTCGTGTTTTTTTTTTTTTGCATATTTTTTGGCACTGTATTTAGAGCTTAAAGATGGAGATTTTGTGGTATAGTCTCCTGTGTACTGTAGGATAGTGCAGAGAGGAAATATGGCAGGAGAAATGAAGTATTAAAGTTTTTCCCACAAGTTTTCATGTTGAGGGAGATTTAAAGTTATAAAAAAATTTCAAAAAAATTTTACCCTTTGGTTTTCAATTATAACGGGGGGAAAAAGACTGCCTTTCTGCAGAGCGAAACACAGTAGAAAAAAGTAATAAGAAAAGGGGGTGCAGAGTCTTTTTAATTTTGTGCCCTTAAATTTTTTGTTGAAAATGCCCCAGGCATCAGGTTTTAAGATTACAAGAAATTCACCAGGATAATGGGAAAGTTTCTATTTGGTTTTAAGGACCGGGCCTTCAAAAAAAAAGAAAAGGGGGACCCCCTTTTTGTCACAAAAGGGAAAGCTCCCCTAAGGGCGCTTTTTTATGTGTCTTTTAATGGGGGTTTTTCCCCCAGACTTAACTGTGTGTTACTCCTGTGTCTTCCTGGTGGGGGTTCTCTGAAAGCTTTTGCTTATAAACTCCCCAAAAAGATTGGGGGGGAAAGATTTATGCTCCCCAGAAGTTTTAAAAAACTCCCCACTTCAATAAAAAAATCTTGGGGGCCTGAGCAGAGACAGGTAGTTAGTTATCGTTGCAAGCACTGAGGCTAAAAAGGGCCGGGAATCAGGAAGCCAAGCCCTTCTTTTAACATGGGCCTTTCCAATGTGAAAATCATGGGTGTTACGGGGAAATTCACCAACACAATGCGGGCAGCAGAGATGTTTCCCGGAACTGGGAAAAGGTAAATCCCAGTAAACCCTGGCTGCTGGTCAGGGTTCAGGTTTTTTGAAAGGAAAATCACTGGGGTCACAAAGATTTTCCTGCAGTCTCTGTTTTTTCAATCCATCTGAAGCGGAAGATAACTTTGCTTTTTCCTCATTGAAACCCAAAAGCAACAAGTTTTTCCCTAAATATAGAAGGAAAACACTAAATGTTCCACCAAAAGTTAAATCGGGATCTGGGGGGGAAAAAAGGTTTAGTTGTGGTTGGGGTTAGGATATTCCCCCCTGGAGCTCCAGCTCAAGTGCTGTTTAGCCATGCAGGTCCGGGCCCCCCACACCCAAAAAACAAAAAAGTTTTTAAAGCATAAATAAAATTGAAAAAATGTACAAAGTTCAAATCGTCCTCCCTTTTTAAACCTTTTAAAAAAATAAAAAAAATTTTTTTAAAAAAAAGTGACAAAAAAAAAATTTTTTTTTGGGGGTATCGCTGGTCCTAACACACGATCTATTAAAATTAATATTTTTTAAACCCCAGGCTAAAACCGCCGGGGTTTAAAAGGAAAAAGGGGTACAAAAATTTATTTTATATTAAATCATTATTATACCCCGGCCACATGACACATGGACATAGGTATAAAAAAGTTGTTTGGCATTGCTTTTTTTGAAGGTTGGTGAAAGCTGGTTAAAGCTGGTTTAGGACCCGATGACCTCAGAAGAAGAGGATGAACCAATATATTTAGCTGTTTTTCCATATAGGGTTTGTAGTAAACCCTAAAACCAACTGAGAGTCACCCCCACAGGGAGAAGTGTATATAAGGAAGGGGTGGGGGGAAACCCCCGGGGTTTTAAACCCCCGGGGGCCGGACCCAACAGACCTTGGAAAGAATCATGTGGTGAAACCCCAATTTTCGGGGCCAGGAGAAAAGGCCATTGAGGCCTAACCGGGTTCTCAAAACAAAAGGGAAAGGGGAAACCCATCCCCAATTCATAACAAAAATTCAAAAGGGGTAACATAGATACAAATTTGGTATTGATTCTATCTTGAAACTTGTAACGATGTTTGTTAAAAATCCTTTGAAGATTGAAAAAATAAAATATTTTTTTTACATAAAAAAAGGGTTTGTTTAAGTTTTATTTAATCTAATTTTTTAAGATAAAAAAGTAAGGCCCAAAGGGTCTGCACCAAGTCACTCAGGGTGATCATAATCTGTTATTTTGGTCACTAATGAAAAAAAAATTTTTTTCTCAAAAACCGAAATATTTCTTACATAAATGGCGATTTGGGCCAGATTTCTGATGTTTTCCCCGCTTGCAAGGGGGGAAAAAAAAAAAAGCCACTAATGTTATTTTTTTAAAGCTTCAAGACAAAGTCAGAATTTGGACCTGGGGGGTTGATCATCAGATCTGGAAAAGTCAGCGAGTTTCTTTGAGGATTCAAGCTGGGAAAACCGTGAGAAAAAAATGGATTTTATTAAAAGTTTATACTTATAGGAGCAGATACAGTTTAAACCTTTCCAAGTGATAAACAGTAAATTTTACATCTGCATGGATGAATTTTGGAATAATGATTGTAATAAAATTTAAATAAGGAAAATAGATGAAAAGCGCATTTTTTTCAGGCCCAGAAAAAAAGGGAAAAAGTAAAAAATTTTACATTTGGAAAAATGTACCCATAAATAGCCCAGGGGATCGATCTAAAGATAAATCTTTAACCCCCAAAGTGATGGGAAAGGGACAAGCCAGAGGAAATACACAATGCTGTGAGTTCCTCTGTCAATAAAATGTCACAGACTGAAATAATAACATAAATTAAATAAAGTGAGGGGAAAAACTAGGGGAGTTGAAACCACAAAAAAAAACCAACCACAGAAAATTTTGGTTTCCCATATTGAAGATAAAGGGTTTTTCCATATGGGGCCAAAGTAAAATCAAAGTGGCTAATGGAAAATTTTAAAAATGCAGAAAACATTTGGGTCACAAATTTATGAAAAAAAAATCCCACATACAACAAAAAACGGGAAATTTTGAGAAATTCAAAATATTTAAATTTATGGGAAATAGAAAAATTTTTGGAGCAATGAGGAAAAAAATAGGGGTTTTAAATTCATTGGATTCCTTAAATTTTTTCTCCAGGATTTTTACCCTTTAAAAATAATTTTTATGTTTAACAGCTCAACAGTTTGACAGTTTAAGGGGATTTTTACTTTTGCTTTTTTTGGAGATTTCCCGGGAAAATATGAACTTCTAAATAAATTAAAAATTTGGAAAAGAGAAGTTTAAACCTTTTCGTTCATGGTCCCTTTTTAAAAGGCCCTATAAATTTTTTTTTTGGAAAATTTTTGAAACCCCCTTTGATGATAAAAAATTTATCAAAAAATTTAGTAATTTTCAGGGCCGAAACTATCCGTGTTATTGCATCAAAAAAAATCATCGTTATTTTGAGGCTGCTACATTTTTGAATATTTTTGGGAGACCCCAAAAACCAAATAAATTTTTTCCCCAAAAATACCCGGGGAAAAAAGAAAAAAGGCCGCCAATAAACAGTTTAGGTCGAGTCAATAAAATTTGTCATCTTTTCCCAAAAAAGGGGAAATTTTTAAATGATAAAATTTATGATCAGCGAAAAAAGGAAAATTGCATGTTAGAAAAATTTCCCTTTTAAAAATTTTTAAAAAATATAGAAAATTATAAACAGTTGACAAAAATTCACCCCTTTCTGAAGGGAAAAAATTTAAAATTTTCCAACAGGAATCTAAAACCCAAGGGGCCCACATTCAAAGAACATAAAAATAAAAAAAATTGAGTCAGTAGGTTTAAAATGAATGAATCAATTGACTTCATAAGTGGTTTTTTGGGGGCCAAATTTTTAAAAAAATTTTGATGGAAAAATAAAATTTTCCTCACAGTAAAATTAAAAAATTGGATAGGAAAATTTTTAAAAAAATTCGGACCCGGAAACTTTTTTGGGTAAAGAAAAACCTTAAAATCGTTAAGGCTTGGGCACAGACCCTTTTTTTTAAAAAAATTTTAAAAAAAGTTATGTGACAGTAAAAAAAAGGGTAAATTTGAGCAGTAGTCTAAGTGTCCCTATATTTTTAAATTTCTCTCCAAAAATATATTTTAAAAGGGGTATGTGTATGGGTTTTATATCAAGGGGGTTATTTTGTATCTAAGAATAGTTTGAGTTTTATGTATTACTTATGGGGTTTTATTAAAACGTGTTAAAATATTTATTTTTGTATTTTGGGGGTGCCCTATTTTTATAAAATATAAAAGATTCTCCACAAATGTGGTCTAAGAGGGCTAATTATTCATGCCATAAAGGGGAAAAAGGAGAGATAGATAGATAGATAGATAAATAGATATGAGATAGATAATAAATAAAACAAGATGGGATTCCCAATGTTATATTTAAAAGGGTTTAAAATAAAAAAATTTTTGGGGGTTTTTTAAGAAAAATTTAAATTTAAAGTTTTTATGAAGTAAAAAAAAACTTTTAAATTTTTTTTATATCTCTGCAGTTTTCCCCATAAATTTTGTACCTCTTAAGAAGTAATCTTTTTCCCTTTTACAGAAAAATGTCTGTATTTTAACAGTTAATATGTTAATTTTTTCCAAAAAAAGGGTGAGGGCCTTTTTCTGAAGACTTTGGGCCACAATATTTAAATTATTCTTTTTTAATTAAATTTATTGTAATTCTAAAAATTGGGGGGGTGTGAAAAAACATTTATTAATATTAATGTTTTTAAACCTTTTTAATTAAATTTAATTAAAAAATAATTTTCCTCACAAATTGGGAGAGCAGGAACCATTTCTGAGTCCTGTAAGAAACCCTTTTTGGATTGTAAGAAGTAAAAAAGCACATGTCACAGTGTAGCTTATGTGTTTTGGGTGAGGGGCAAGAGCAAAAAATTTGTTTCCCCACTTTTTCCCCAAGAAGAAGAGAGGAAATTTTTTTTATTTTTTTTAAACCCAGGTCATCCCTTAGACATCAAAAAATTTTGGATTTCCTCAAAAAAAATCTTTTTTATATACTTAAGTTATCGTATGCGCATTGTTATTTTTTAAGTAGAGAAGATTTATAAAAGAAATCTTATGGGTTTAAAACGGGTTTAAAATTAATTAGAAATGACAGTGATGAATGTTTGACAGCTGCAGCTGGCTTGACTGAGGGTTGTGAGGGGAATGGGGGCTGTGCAAAGAAGCCCTTTTTTTAAAAAATCCCCGGGAAGACGCTTAAAAGAGAAGACTTTACAATTTTTTTTTTTTTATTTTAATGTTTTTTTCTTTTACTTTAAAAAATTAAAGGTGCACCTATCCCTTTATTTACCTTTTAAACATTACCAAATTATCTATTACTTAAATATTTTTAATTAAAATTTTAAAATTTTATTTTTTCCTAAGTTGTTTTTTTTTTTTTTTTTTAAATTTTTTCTTTTCCTTTTTTGGGGCTTTTTTTAAAGGGGATTAAAAACAAAACCTTTAAATTTTTTGGGGGGTTTACAGATCAAAAAAAATTTTTTAAAAGGGTTTTCAAAAAAATTTTTTTTTGGGTTTTAAAATTACATTTTGGGGTACAAATATTAAAGCTTTCACTTTGGCATTTTTATACCCAAAATTTAAACCAATTTAATTTTAACATTTTTAAACACTTTTCATGCACATTACTTTTTAAAAAGAAAACTTTTTAAGTTAAAATGGTGGTAAAAAGTCTTTAACTTTGGGTTTCAATTTTTAAAGTTTTAAATTGTTTTTTGGTTAAAAGCAAAAAATTTTAAACCCCAGCTACCTTGACAATAAAATCTATTTTTTAACTCAGTACTTTTAAAAACAAAGGAGAGAGCAATTTGCCTTCTGTTTAGAGGAAAAAAAATTTTGGCTTAAACCAGCTTTTTCCCCCAAAACAGAAAAAGGGTTTATGTCGGGTAGCTGAGTTGAACAAAAACAAATTAATACTTGTCAAATAAATTCATCAGTGAAAAATTAAAAATATAAAAAAATATAATTTTTTTAAATTTAAATACAAAAAATATTTTTTTTTTTTTAAAATTTTTTCCTTTTTTTGTATTCTCAACAAAATTAAAGTAAAACCCTGAATTTTTTTTTAAACAAAATAAGAACCCAATGGTTAAAAAACCCAAAGGGGAAGGGGAAAAAAAAAAGGTTTTGAACACTTACAACTAAATGTGTAATGGTTCATGGATGGTTAATTGAATATGGTATCATTATTATCATTGGGAAGAATACACATATTTTCAAAAATTTTGGGTTTGGATAAAATTTTGATAGGATAATATCACAAAGGTTTTACAAAGGGTTTTATGCACAAAAACACATTTGCAACAAAAAGGTAAATTTTTTTAAAAACTTCAGGGGTTTCAAAGGGAAATAAATCATTTTAAATTAAAAATAAAAGGGTTTTAAACCCCAAAAAGTGAAATTTAAAATAAAAATTTTAAAAGACGGGGTCACACAATTTTATTTTGGGAACCCTCTCATATAAAAATTATTAAAGGGTTTGAATAATTTGATTTTTTTTAAGGTTTGACATAAAAAATTAGGGTTGACTTCTTTTAAAGTTTGAATAAAAAATAAATAACATTACATATATTATGGTTAATGTTATAAGAAAAAGGTTCCCAAATAAAAAAGACAGAAGGGGTAATATTTTATTTTTTTTTAATTATGTGAAAACATCTTTATAAGTCAAAAAACAGATTTTTCCCCAATTTGCCCAAAGCAAAAATATATATTTGTAAATGTTAATATGGGGGAAATTTGATAATCAAGACCCAAAAAATTCCAAAATTTTTAGGGGAAGAGATTTTAAAAAATTTTATAATCCCGTTAAAAATAATTTTTAAACTAAATTATCTAAAATATATTTTCAAAAAACCCCTAAAAATTTACCACAACACCCCCTAAAAATCCACATACTAAAAACATCCTTTAAAGTGGAGTAATCGCCCGATAAATGGGGCCCCGCTTTAAGGGAACGATAATAAACGTAAAACTGTATTACAATTCTTTAATACACTATCCCAACGCTTTTTCCCCCCCATAAAAATTTTTTTGGGTTTTAAAATCGGATTAAAAAAAACTCCTCCCTGTGGAATAAAATACGCAAAAAATAAAAAACCCCAAATACAATTTTATTTAAAACCCCCAAAAATAAATCCCCCTCTTTTGGGGGGAGATAGAAAAAGTGATATTTTAATTTTTAGAAGCTGCCAGGTATAAATTGATAATCCCCGGTAATCCTTGGAACTGGGCACCCGGGATAAAGGTTTTCCCTTTCTATCCAGGGTCCCAGCATACCAAAGGGGCTTGCGGGGTTTTATCACTTTTCCCCGGGCAGCTTCAAAATTAAGTATCATTTTTTCTATCTCACCCATAAAGGTGATATATCCTTTAATAAATAGTTGTTTTTGGGCTTTTAAATATAGCGTATTTTTAAATTCCACAGCGAGAGGATTTTTTTTGAACCCCCTTTGATAAACCCCAAAAATTTGAAAGGGGGGAAACGCTTTGGGATAGCTGTATTAAAAAAATTGTAATACCCCGTAAAACGGGAAATTTTTATCTGTCATTAAACCCGGAGCCCGCCCTTTACAGGGCGTTTACCCCACTGTGGATGAAATTTAGAAAGCTGATAAATTTTGGTTTGTTTGGTAAAAATTATAGGGGTTTAAGAAAAGTAAAATTTTTTAGATAATTTAGTAAAAGTTATGTTTTAACAGGAAATTATTTTTTTGGGGCAGGATATGGGTCAAAAATCCCTTTTTGGGATTTTAAAAATTTTGTAAAATTAAAAGGGAGATCTAAAACAAGAAATTTAAAGTAATAAAGTTTTAAATAAATAAAATTTTACAATTTCCAAGAAGAAAAAAAGTACCTGAAAATTTTAAAGTTTAAAATAACTTTTCTTTATCAATGAAATTCAAAAAAAACTGTCTTTTATCAATAAATTTTTAAAAATAATGAACTGGGGTTTTATCAGGGATTTTATATCGAAACTTCAGAGAAAAATTTTTTTGGGTGTGGTTCAGTGGTAAAATTTTGGACATGGCCTGATTTTGCAACCCCCCTTTTTTCCTATTTTTAAATTTTTTTCTATGCATAAAGAACTGTGATGTGACTTCTAAAAGTAAAAGCACCAAACTGCGCAGCCTGGATGCCACCATAAAGGTTCACAGCTGTTGAAAGGGGGCCCGTGTTTTTTTTTCTCACTGTGACAACCCTGGAAAATCAATAAAGTTGTTTCCCAATTTCAAGAGGGGCCCTAGTGGGATAGCAAATAAATCCCATGTAGGGACTCTGAGGGGTTTTAAACCTTTTAAGAGGGAAATTTCATGACTGTTATAGCCCTTTTAGGACTGTTATCTCAAGGAAAATGAAGAAGTTTTTTTTTATAGAGCCCTGTTTTCATTTTTTTGGTTGCTAAAAAATCAAAAGAAGACCCCTCGAAAGGATTAGGGTCAGAAAACCTGAACTAATTATTTTACGGCCTAACCATAACAATTTTTATTAATATTCTAAATTGATGATATTTCATATTTTACTTTTTTAATGATATTTGAGGATTCAATTGAAAATCTCACCCTCAAAAAAAAAAAAAGGGAAAAAAAAAAAAAAGGGGGGGGGGGGGGTTTAAAAAGGGAAAAGGTAAAGAAATTATAGTTTATATTCATTTAAATATTATAAAACAGCACACACGAGCACATGGGCTTTGGGAAAAAATAAAGTTCGGCAATTTCAATTTTTTAAGGTTGGTGAAGACTGGTTTAAAACTGGTTTAAAAACCGATGACCTCAAAGAAGAGGATGAACCTAATATATTTAGCTTATTCCCATATGGGTTTTTAGTGAAAGCCCGAGCCAACTGAGAGTCACACCCCCACGAGAAGAGTAAATAAGGAAGGGGTTTGGGAAGCCGGGGTGGAACCCAGGGGGGAGCCAAAAGACCTTGGGAAAAAATCATGTGGTGAAAACCCTGTCTTTGGGCCCGAGAAAAACCCCTTGAGCCTAACTCTGGGGCCTGACCGAAGGAAGGACCACTCACCCAAATTTTAAACAGACATTCATATGGGTAACGTAATACATATTTGGGTTTTTGTATTCCTTTTCTTTTTTTTTAACTTGTAACGAAGTTAAGTTTTAAAACCTTTGAAAATTTTTAAAAAAAAAATTTATTTTTTTTTACATAAAGAAAGGTTAAAAAGTATTACTGAAAACTAGATTCGTTAAAAAAAAAGTAAGGGCCTAAGGGCTGCACCAAAGTCACTCACGGGGGATTTATAGATTTTTTAACTTTATCACTAATGAAAAAATATTTTTTTTCTCTAACCCCTTTTAAAATTTTTTTACAACGCCGTAAATGAAAAAAAATTCCAAACTCCAAAATTGCCTTTTTATGGTCATTTTACATCTCCTAAAAATTAGAGTAAAAGTGATCAAAAAGTTACATCTATCTCAAGATGATGCCAATAAAATGTACACTTCAGCCTGCAACAAATACTCCCTCACTCTGGTCCAGAGGTGAAAGCGCAAAAAAGTTATTGGTCGCAAAAAATGGCGCCGCCGGGCAAAGTTATAAAACAGCTAAAGGTTTTGATTTTTTTTATAGTACTAAAACATAAGGAAAACTCTACAAGTTTGGCCTCGTCAAAATCATATCAACCTGCAGAACACAGAAAACACATCATTTATCCCGAAGAAGTAACGCCATAAAAAAGATTTTTTTTTTTTTTTTTACATTACCCCCCCTTTGAAAGTTTTTTTTGGGATTTCCCCCGTATATTCAAAGGTCCCGTCAATGACAACCTTAGAAAAAAACATCTTGTCCTCAAAATAAAAAACCTTTAAATCATGTTGAGGGGGGAAAAAAAAAGTTATTGCTCTTGGAAGAACCCAGGAGGGGAAAACCAAAGAGCCATATTATTTAAAGACCGTCGTCAGGAAGGGGGGTTTCATGAGTGGGATGGGAAAATTTTGGCTGATCCTGGGAATAGAGGCACTCCTTTTGCAGCCGTTTTCCCGCCGCTATGGGTGGCCTAGCCATTTATCCCCTCTATCCACCTTTCTGAAATTATAAAGGGAATTCTAAAATCAGAAAGATGGAAAGGGGTGAAAAGTTCCCCCAGGGAAACCCCGGGGGTGCAGGACGGGCCAAAGGTTTATTTTTCGGGAGCCAAAAAAAGGCCGAGACCAGAGAGACGGGGATCTTTTGAATTGACAGATCCCCCTGGGGCAAAAGGGTTTTTAAAAAAAAAAAAAATAAGTTGTTTAAAAACCCAAAAACAACCCAAAAATTCATCATCCATTTTTTTCTCTAAAACCCCGCCTTTTTTCCCATCATTATAAACTTTTTTTTTTTTTAAATTTTATTGGACCCATAGAAATATACAGTAAATAAACGGTGCAATGGGGTTACACCAGTGTCAGTTTTACATAAACATCCCCAACAATAAACAAATTTCCTCCATTCCCCCCCTCCGCACAACGTTCCCAATATCTAAAAAATCGAAAAACAAAAAATTTAAAGGAAAATTTTGTTGGTCCCGGTCGCCTCCAAAAATTATCGCATCAAATTTTTCCGGGATCCTGTCAAACTACCCTTTGAGAGCCCCCCGATCATCCGCCAAACATTTCTTTTTTTTCACAACTTGCTGATCTCTAACAAAGGAAATTAATTGCAAGATTCCCAAAAGGGGTTTGATCTCTAAATCATCCCCAAAAAATTTAGGGATCAGTTTTTAATTTGGGGTTCATCATGAGAAACCCAAACAAAAACCTTACAACTGATAAAAGGACCTCACCATTGCCAGGCTTCAAACAGGATGCTCTCAGAAAGGGAAATACTACTGAGGGTTAAAGTGTCACCAGCAAGGATAACCGGCCCGCCCACCTACCCGGCCTTTTGCCCTAACCTCTCCAATGGGCGTCTCCACATTGTTACCCGGAAAAATTTTTTCTCATGGTTTGGGAAATTTTTCTTTCATACTTTCCCCGCACTGACACACCCTTTTTCTCATCCAGTGAAAAATGCTTTCCCGGACATACAAGAAAGATGACCTGTGCCTGGTGGGGGGGTCAGGTCCGGGCCCACCACACTGATGGGAAAAAAATTTTTCGAATGGCCCGAAATTTTAACACTTGGATTTTTTTTTCCCCCCCTTTCCCCCTTAAAAAAAGGCGGATTTGAACCCCCATTCATCAACCGATTTCCACAGGAGGTTGGTTTTCAATGAAGCGGGGCATCAGTGGTGATGGAAACCATAGGACTCCACTTTTTACCTTTGTACCTTCCGTCCCCTTCCACAGACAACATGGAAACAATTTTTAAGGGGCCCAAAGGACATGGGATGAATTTTAAATGTAACAAATCGCTGGGACCGCCCATAACTGTGTTGCATGGGTTGGGGTGCGATCGGGGTCCATGGGGGAGGGGCTTTCTTTTCCCCAAACCATTTAATGATTGGGGTCACATTTTCGAAACAAACTCAAAGGGTTTTAAAAGCAGCAGATCCTGGTTTTTCCCTTTTCAGCCCTTACCTGCCCGGGAAAGGAATAAAGGGGTTTAGCAAATGATCCCGCATTATACTCCTTTTCTACCATTATGACAGAAAAATTTTAAGTCCCAAAATAAAAGTACAAGGGGAAAAGGGTCCAAGGTTTTTAAAAGGAGGGCAGTAAAAGCCCATGAGGGTTTCCCGTATAGAAAGGGGCTATGCAGCCAAAACCTTTTTCTGCAAGAAAAATAGACAAACTTGGGGTAACAAGGGCGACAGATTACCACCCAACCGAAAAATACACGTAGGGGGGTAGCTTTTTATTTGGGAGAGGCATTTCTTTTGCATGAAAGAAGGCCCCCCAAGGGTTTCCCAAACCCCCGCATCCCAGGTTTTTGAAAAAAATTAAAAATAAAATTATTTAACCCCTTAATGACAACATATAATTTCATCAAAAGCGCCCTTTAGGTTCTTTTTTCTGCGAAGACTTTCACCATCATGTCTGTGATTCCAACCTTTCCTCTCAGACAGGAATTTCTAGAGCCAAACCCTCTTTTAACAACCCCTTTTACAATGGGTTTTCACAATTTCCCGTAGGTTGTATAAAAGATCCCGCCACCCAGTGGGCAAGTACCCTAGAGGAGTTTGAATTTTAATGGGGTTTAAAAAAAAAAAAATTTTTATTTTTTTTTTTTTAATCAAATTTCTTTTTTTTTTTGGGGGGAAAAAAATTTTTTTTTTTTTTTCAGAGGAAGAAAAAAACCGGGCATAGTCCACAAATAACCAAAACAAAAACATTTGAACAATAAAAAGCCCAAAGAGTACTTTGGAAAATTAAAAACAAAACATCATGCATGATAAAGCGATAAGTCTACATCTTTAAAAACCCCAGTTTTTTTCTTTTTAATTTAAAGGGAAAGCAATAAATTTTAAAAAGAAGTTTCAAAAGGAAAGGAAGAAAAACATAGAGCCTTAATTAGCAAAATTTTTGCTCATCCAAATCCCCCCACTTTTGTCCCCTGTTTCGACACTAAGTGGGGGGCAGTTTTTTGAGATTTCAATTCAAAAGTAAATTGAAAATTAACCCCCATGACAACCCTTTTTAAGTTTCTGAGGGATGACTTCCAATAAAATACAATGGTGATCTTGGGAGCAAAATTTAAAATATGTTAATACCGTTTTTATAAGAATAAGGAAAATCATCCCCTTTCCAATGTCTAAAAATGCAAGTTCTTGTGTAAGAAAGGGAAATTTTGGGGGAATATAATTCTGAATCAAACCCCTACCCTGATCCCATAAAGTTGTAACACTGGGCATGACCACTTAAAATATGGACAAAGAACCAGCCATACCGCAGTTTTCCCCCACACTTTTTTGAAATCCTGGGGAAGAAAATGGGCAGTTTTGAACTGGGAGTAAGATACCACCTAAGGGGGAAACTTCCTTGGGGAGGGGGAAGTGATTAACGCACTTTGAGTGCTAAAAAGGGTTTAGATCGACGCCCTTTCCCCCCAATTCCTCTACCGAAAAGGGGTTTTGACAAACTCCACTTCCCATTTGAGCTTGTAGTTTTAGTTTTTTAAAATTCCCGTCTGCATCCATTAAAAGTAGCATAGGCCCCCGAAAGGCCCCCTTTACATTGGGGGATGGTTTTTCCAATAGAAATTTAAAGAAGGGGGGTTTGGGCAATGTAGAAACAAAGCTAGGGAAAGGAGGAAACTTTCAAGCCCAATTTGCAGATAAACCCTAAAAACTGTGATTAGGTAAAGAGAACTGGGAAGCCCAAAATCCTCAAATTCCTAAAAACCCCTTCAAAAAATTGGGCCCCCAAAACACCCAAACACCTCTGGAAATCCCAAAAGGGCCCAAACGGGTGTCTGGAAAGCTCCATATAAAGAAACATTGGGGGAAAATAAATTTTTTAAATAAAATTTAATTTTTTTGTTTAAAACCCCCTAATGTTTCTGCCAAACAGCAAGCAAAATTTTTTGGGTGGGACCAAGGGGGTAGGGGCGAAGAGGGGGTTTAGGAAATCCTAAAAAAGTTGCCAAAAGGGGTCCCCTTAAAAAGAGCCCAGGAAACAACGCATTTTCAATAAGTGTCCAATGTTAAATAGGGACAAAATTTCCCAATTTTGGGGAGAGGCCGGTTTGCAGGGAAAGAGGGAAATGTTAAAATGCCCCCCAAAAAAAGGGAAAAGCCCCCCCACCTTGCTTTGGTTGGGGGATAAAGAAACTGTTTCCCAAAAGTTTAGTTTTTTTAGACCCCCCAAAAGAACTTTAAAATTTAGTGTTTGGAGTTTCTCAACTGCCGTAAGGGGAAAGAAAAAAAGGGAAAATCGGGGCTAGAATAAAAACTTAGGAAAAGAAGAAGCATCTTAAAGGGTTTAAATTTTAGCTTCCATGGAAGGGAAGACTCCCCTTTAAGGGGAGCACCGAACGAACGGCTTTTAGATTTTTTGTTTTTCCTTTTTGCTCTCTAAATTAGCAAACTGCATAACACCAAAGGGATTTTGGGAAAAGGGGGTAGAAGCCCACAGCCCCCCTCTTTTGGGGGTAACAAATTTCCTCAAAATTTGGGTTTTTGACCCACCATTTTTGAGAAAGCAAAAAGGGTTTTTTTAAACCAACCAGTATATCCCCATCTACAACAAAAGCTGTTTCGAGATTTTTGCCCCCCCCCCCCCCCCCCCCCCCCCCCTCTTCAGTGCAGAGTAAGGGAAGGGTACGGCGGCCGTGTGGGGGGCTCGGGTAGCTCAAGGGAAAGGGAAGATCTCTCCTAAAGGGAGGGACCGGGCCCAACGGGTTGTAGAGTTTTTTTTTTTGGGCCTTTTTTTTCCCTCTACTTGCATCGCCCTAACACAAAGGGATTTAAAAAGGGAAAGGGGGCTGAGAAGCCCAAAAGCCCCCCCTTTTGGTTTTAACAAATCCCCAATTTGCTTTTGAACCCCACCGAGTTTGAGAAA
This sequence comes from Phyllomedusa bahiana, assembly GCA_025379985.1. NCBI lineage: Eukaryota > Metazoa > Chordata > Amphibia > Anura > Hylidae > Phyllomedusa > Phyllomedusa bahiana. The sequence continues at coordinate 20,781 of JAODAL010045363.1, forward strand.
GCAAAAAAAGGGTTTTTTAGCCAAACCAGAAAATCCAACTACAGACAACCATGTTTTTGAGATAATTTTTCCTCTTTAATGCAGACGAGAAGAAAACTGGCTGGCCCGTGTGGGAAGCATCGGTAGCTCAGGGAAGGGGAAAACTCTCCTTAAGGAGAAACACCGGGAAAAAACGGCTTGTAGATTTTTTTTTTTGCCTTTTTCCCTCTACTTGCATTTTGCATATCACAAGGCATTTTGGGGAAAGGGGGTGAAACCCACAAACGCCCTCTTTTTGTTGTAACAAATCCTCAATTTTGCTTTTTTTTCCCCCCGAGTCTTGAAAAAAACAAAAAAAGGTTTTTTTAAGCCAAGCCAGTATATCTCATCTTTCAGACAACGCTGTTTTTTGAATTTTTGATCCCCCCTTCAGTGCAGAGTAGAGAAATTTCCCGGCTGGCCGTGTGGGGGGCTCGGGTAGCTTTAGGGAAGGGGAAGATCTCTCCCCTTTAATGAGACACCGAACGAACGCTTGTAGAGTTTTTTTTTTTGCCTTTTTTTCCCTCTACTTAGCATCTGCATTCACCCAAAGGGATTATAAGGGGAAAGGGGGTGAGAAACCCCCAGCGCCCTCTTTTGGGGTTTTAACAAAACCTAATTTGCTTTTGACCCACCCGAGTCTTTTAAAAGCAAAAAAATTTTTTTTTGCCAAGCCAGTATATCTTATCAAAAACAACCTGTTTCCCCAGATTTTTGTCCCCTTTAGTGCAAAAAAAGTAGAGGGAAAATACTGGCTGGCTGTGGGGGAGGCTCGGGTACTCAGGAAGGAAGATCTCTCCTTAAAGGGGAACACCGAACAACGGCTTGTAGATTTTTTTTTTGGGCCTTTTTGCCCTCTACTTAGCAACTGCATATCCAAAAAATTAGGGGAAAAAGGGGGGGCCCTTTACCCCATGACAGAGAAAAACTCCCCAATCAAAGCCCACCTCAGCAGACGTGTTGATACAACCCCCCCCAAATTCTTTTACAATGGTTTTTGGATAGGCCCTGGAAAAATTTTAACTCCTAGATACCAAATAGGGAAGTCCGACCATGTAAAATTAAAATGGGGGCATTTGGGTTTTCAAACCCGGGAGGGGAAGTATGGGGGCAAAAGGGTTTAAATTTAGTAAAATTTAGTTTATACAGCGACACCTCAGAAAACAATGGAGAAATATCTAAAAAAAGCCGGGCCCTGAAATGTCTGGTTTTTTTGCACATAATAAGAATGTCATCGCGACAAACTTGTTTTAAGGGCCCCGGGGCAATATAAAAACACCTGAAATTTAAAGGGGAGATAAAAACCTTATCATCTCTGCCAAGGGCTCAATGCAAAAAATCGAAAATCAGGGTAAAAGCGGGACACCCCTGCCTAGTACCAAAGAGAAAATTAAAGGCCTGTGACAAAAAGCCAGAGGGAGTCGAAAGGGCAAAAGGCGAGGTATATAAAAAGGAAAGGGGCGTAAAGATTGGACCAGAAAACCCAAAATTTTAAAAAGGGACCCCCTAATTTAATCCCAACTGATGCGATCAAATGCCTTTTTCTCCATCGAGAAAAAAGCAGGCCCGCTGGAGTCCTATCTTTAATTTGAAATTGGCAAGACTTTTAAGAACTCGCCCGGACCCCAAACTCTCGTCTGGCGTCCCTGAAAAAACCTATTGGCCCCAACTGATAAGGGATGGGAAAATACATTCACCCTATTGGGAATAATTTTTTCAAAAAGTTTTAAAGTCCAATTAAAATAAAGGGAAAACGGTCCCCATAATTTTTACATTAGGGCCCTGTTTGGGTTTTCCCCCACATGGGCTATTAAAGGGGGAAAAAAAAAAGTTATTGCCCCTGGAAGACGAGGAGGGGAAAACCCCAAAAACCATATTTTTATGACCCCACGTTTAGAAGGGGGTTTCATGATGGGGTGGGGGGTTGTGGCTGATTCTGGCAGATAGAGGCAGCTCCGGGTGACCGCCTTTTCCTTTCCCCAAAGGAGTGGGGCCCCAAACCAGTTTGGGCCCTCCCCTATTTCCCCCCCTTTTTGTCATTATAATACATTCCCACATCAGATGATATTTAAGGGGGTTGGGAAAAGTCCCCAGGAATCCCGGGGGTGCAGGACGGGCAAAATTTTTTGGTTTTCGCAGCCAAAAAAAAAAAAAAAGGCCCCCAAAAAACTATGAGAGCAAATCTGTGATTGACAGATCACATGCAACAGCCTTAAGGCACAGAGGGGGTTTTACTCATTTTTAGAGCGCATGCTTTTCATTTTAAGAAGGGCCCCGGGGTTTTTAAACCCCCGGCATCTCCAGGTTTTTTTAAAAAAACAAATCCCTTATTTGAAACCCAAAAACAACCCAAATTTTTTCATCATCTCCCCCCATTTTCTCTCTAAACCTGCTGTTCTCCATCATTTTAAACTTTTTTTTTTTAAACAATTGTTATTGACACCAGAGTAAAAATAATATACGTGTACATAAACGGTAGCTGATGGGATTACACTCGTGTCTTGTTTTACAAAAAATCTCCCTACTATAAACGGATTTTCTCCATTCCCTCCCCTCCGCAATACAGTCCCAATATATAAACATCGATTACTACAAAATTTAAATGGTTAATTTTGTTGCGTCTCGGTCGCTCCAAAATAATTTATCGCATTCATTTTGCCGGGCCTTCTGTCAATCTACCTTGAGTGGCCCATCGATCATATGCCAAATCAGTAATTTTGCCAACTTGTGATCTTATACATGGAAATCTAATTGCAAGATTCCCAACAGGTGTGTGATCTCTAAATCATCTATAAATTTAGGGGATCAGTGTTTAAATTGGGATTCATCATGAGACCAAGACAACACCTTACAACTGATCAAACAGTACCTCACCATTGCCAGGCTTCAAGGCAGGATGCTCTCAGACGGAAGTGACACTGAGCTTCTAGAGTGTAGTGTTACCAGCAAGGATACATGACGCTACCTGACATGGCTGATGCATAGACCTCTGCATGTAGTCTCAGCATTTGTTGACGCTCGAATTATTTATGATCAGTGTAAATTGGACTTTCAATTTCACCTTCCAGCATGCAGGAGCACTCGTTCCCTCATCCAGTGTAGATGCTTCCCTGACATACAAGACAATGATGCATGTGCCTGGTGTGGGTCTGGTCGCCGACCACACTGATGTAAATGGTTTCGAATGGTCTGATTTAGTGACACTTGGTTTCCTCTTGCCTCCTTAAACATGCTTGTGTTGTTCCTACGTTCATAATCCGGTTTCACAGGAGATTGGTTTACAATTGAAGCGGTCATCAGTGTGTGATGGAGCCATAGGACGTCCACTTCTTTACCTTTCTGTGACTCTTCCAGTCTCTTCCAGTCAGACATCCATGTGAGACTATTTTAAGGGTCAATGGAACATTGGGATGTATTTATCTGTTACAAATCTTCTGCCATGCCATAACTGTGTTGCATGGGTTGGGGGTGCGATCGGGGGTCCCCCCCACTTTTTATGGGCGAAGGGGTGGCTTTTCCAAACCATTAGATGATGTGGTCACATTTTCTGCCCGGCATCTCAATGGTTTAAATGCAGCAGATCACGGTTGTCATTTTACTGCCATTACCTGCCCGGTATGGAATTAGGTTCAGCAGGATCCAGCTCATACTCCCTTTCTACCATTTGGACTATAACTGTATGCAATTACGTCAGGGCTAAAGTGGCCCATGGTATTTGGAGGAGCAGTACAGGCCCATAGGTTCTGTGATGAGTAGGTGCTATGCAGAAAAAACAGTTCTCTGCAAGACAATAGACGATATTGGATATCAAGGATCGTCAGATTACCACCCACAGGGAACAATACAAGTAGGGGAGTAGCTCAGTGGTAGAGTGCATGCTTCGCAGTGTATGAGGACACCGGAGGCCACGTGTTCAATCCCCGGTATCTCCGGTTTTGAAAAAAGTATCATAAATATTTATTTAACCCTTAAATGACAACTATATATTTACATCATCGCGCCGTTTAAGGTGCTATATCTGCGATAATGTAACATGTTGGCCGGCAGCCTTGTGGAAGACTTTCATCCATCATGTCTGTGAATTCTAACACTTCCTGCCTCAGACAGGAAAAGTCTAGAGCCCCCTCTTTAAAACAACCTTCTAAAAGGGTTTTATAAATCCAGTAGGTTGTACAAATGATAAAGCCACCTTGTGGTCAAGTCCCCTGAGGGGTTTGATTTTTACTGTGTTAAAAAAAAAAGGTTTTTTTTTTTTTTTTTAATAAATGAAATTTTTTTTTGAAAGGAAATTTTGTTTACAGGGGGAAGAAAAACAAAAACATAGCCCAAACAATAAAAATCCAAAAAAAAAACGGGTTTAGAACATAAAAAAAGCCATGTAGTACTGGGAAAATTTAAAAAGCAAAACATCATGAAATGAAAAAAGAAAGATAAGTCTACATTTTTAAAAACCCACAGTTTCTTTTTTTTATAAAAGGGAAAATTGCAAAAAATTTCTAAATAAATTTCCCACGGGAAAAAGAAGTAAAATAGAGCTTTTAATTAGCAAAAGTAGGCTCATCAAAAATCTCCCACTTTAGCCCTCTGTTTCGCACTAAGTGGGGGGGGGGGGTTATGATTTTTGTAAAAATTCACTGTAAAATTTTGTAAATTAACCCTTTTGACAACCATTTTGGGACGTTTCATGGGGAGGGAGGGGATTTCCAATAACTAGCAAGGGTGGGGTCTGGTAGCAATTAAAATATGTTGAATCCACCTTTTTGAAAAGGGAATAAGGAATATCACCCATCCCAAATTGCCCTAATAATGAAAGTTTTTTTGTAAAAATTAAATTTGGGGAACAATAAAATTTGGGCGAACAAACCCTCTACCCTGATCCATAAAATTTTTGTAATCATTGGGCATGACCACCCACATATGGGGACAAAAAAACCAGCCTTTCCGCATTTTCCTCCAGCAATCTTAAAAGATCCGGGGAAAATTTTTGGGGCATTTCCCGAACGGGGTTAAGATACACCAAGGTGAATCTTCCCTTTGAGGGGGCCAAAGTGATTAACGCACTTTAAAGTGCTTAAAAGGTTTGAGTTTCGGGGCCTTCCACCTTTCCCCTCTCCCGAGAAGGTTTTAGACTTTCCCCATTTTCCCCCATTTGAGCATGTAGTCTGTTTAACTTTCCCCGTTTTGAAATCCTTTAACGTAGCTTGGGAAAGGCCAAAAAGGCCCCTTTCACTTGGCGAGGGTTTTACCCAAATTTAAAAAAGAAAGGGAAAGGGGGGGAATTTGGGGCAATGTAGCACAAAAGCGGGTTTAAGGGAAACGCTTGCCTAATTTGCAAATAAACTTTGAATTTGGGGATTTTTAGGTAAAAAATCGGGAAAAAAAGATCCTCAAATGTCCAAAAAAACCCCCCTTCAGAAAATGGGTCCCCAACCCCCAAAACCCACCTCGGGAAACCCAAGGCTCAAAACCCGGATGTTGGAAAACTCCATAAAACAGGGAAAAGTGGGGAAATTTTTTCCTACTAATATGAAATTTTAATTTTTACCCCTATATGTTTCGCCAAAACAGAAAAGAAATTTGGGTGGTAGCCGGGGGGCGTATGCAAAAGGGATTTTGGGGAAAACCAAATTTAAAGTTGCCTTTAAAGGGGGGTCCTTAAACAGACCCCCGGAGGATAAAAAAACGAATTTTTCAATATGTTCCAATGGTGTAAATGAGGGCCCATTAAAATTGGAAAAAGGGCCCCGGCCCAGAAAAGGGGAAAAGGGTTATAGGGCCCATAGATTAGGGAAACCCAAATCCCTCCTTTTTTTTTTGGGGATAAAGATACTGTTTCCGAAAGCGGGTTTTTTGACCCCCAAATGAATTTAAAAAATCGGGGTTTGGGGTTTTTCCCTGCAACAGTCCCGTGGGAAATGAAAAAAGGAATATCGGCTAGATATAAAAATTTTAAGGAAGAAAAAGCCCCTTAGTAAGGTTGATTCTAGCTACCCCAATGACAAAAAAAACCCCCGAATTAGTACCCGCAGATCGTAAATAGTAAAAACCCCACCCAATTCTGTTCAATGGTTTTGGAAAGGCCCTGGAAAAATTTTTAACTCCAAAAAATATATGAGTCCCACCATGTAAAATTAAAAGGGAAGACAGTTTGGATCGAATCCGGGGGGCAGTGTATGGGAAAAAATGGTTTTTTTTAGTAAAATTTAGTTTATCAGCGAAAATCAGATAAAAAACGGAGTATTTTCCGAAAAACCCGGGGGGACTGAAATGCCCGGGTTTTTTGGCACTTTTAATAAAAATGTATCTGTGTAAAAAATTGGTTTAAAATTGGCTAACCGGGAAAAATTTCAACACCTGAAATTTAAAGGGAGAAAACCCTTTATCTCTCTGCCGGGGTTCAATGCATAAATCAAAAAAATAAAGGGGTTTTAAAAAAGCGGAAACCCCTTTCCTAGTACCATTAGGATTTAAAAGGAAACTGTGACAAAAAGCCAGAGGATTAAACTTTTGGGCAAAGGCGAGGTATATAATGGGGTTTAAAGGGGCCTTTAAAGATTGGACCAGATAACCCCAAATTTAAAAGGGGACCCCCCGAAGTATGCCCCAACTAATGCGTTCAAATCCCCTTTTCTCCATCGAGGGGAAAGCGGGGCCCGCGGGTCCTACCCTTTAAATTTAAAAATTTGAAAGAAAATTAAGAATTTGCCCGGAAATCCCACCCTCCCCGTCTGGCGCCCCTGAACGAAACCTACTTGGTGGGAACTGATAAGGGATGGGAGAACTACTTTAAACCCTTTGGGCAAAAAATTTTTTGCAAAATTTTAAATGTCCTTTTTAAGCGGGAAATTTCGGTTATAAATTTTGACATTATTAATGTGGTTTCCCAAGGTTTGGGAAATTTGTCCCCAATTGTGGCCACTAACTTTCTCTGCAGGGGGGAATTTTCCATTAGTGAAAAAATTTAAAAGTAAAATTTAAAAGATGTTCTTTAAAGGGGGCTTTGAAAGGCTTTTTGTATTCATTATTAAACCCCATCGGGGCCTGGGGATTTTTTTTTTTTTGGGAAACTGTTTTAATTTGGGGGTTTTGGAGTTCCTGTAAAGAAATTAGGGAGTTGAGAGGGGGCTACTGAGTTCTGAAACTTGGAGCTTACAAATCTCCCTTGGGTTTTTAAAGAATGTCCTCCAGGGGTTGACCTTTTAAAGGGCGAATTAAGTCCCTTAACATTTAAGAAAATAATTTTTTTTTTCCCCATGGGTGCCGGTTGGGTAAGAGTGGTAAAGCCAGAAATGTGCAAGGTCACAACTCACTGGAGAGGGGGAAAACTATAGAAGGGAAGAAACACATCCCTAGCATACCGGAAAAAAAACAAAATAGCCGTAGAAAACCCGTGGGAAAACAAGATAAGTACATAAATTTTCATGAAAAAAAAAAGAAAAAGAAAACAGAGTTCCCCAAAAGCTGGGGAAGAATTTCCCAAACGGGGAAAAATTTTTCCGCGGCAGGAAGGCCGCTTAAATCCCCAGAAAAATGCAAAAAAAAAGCAAAAAAATTGAGAAAAAGTAAAAAAAATATATAAAGTTGAGCAAGGGGAAAATCAATGGCATCTTTACCCCATATTCCCGGTTCAGCATTGGTCCAGAATTTTGGGGTTTACATTGTTTTTTTTGACCCCAAAAAAGGGGGAATTATTTCTGAATTCTTATCTCTTCTTAGTCTTGGGGGAGTATTGGAAAGGAGGTTTTGGTAGGTTTCCCAAAAAGGTTTTCAGAAGATCTTTCAGCATTGAGGGGGTTGAACAAACGGAAGGTAACCCTTTTCCCGAAAGACTATAATCTTTAGAGGAAAACCCCCCTGGTAAGGAATTTTCATTGGGCTTGAGAAATTTTTGTGGAATTTGGGGAAATTCTTTTCTTTGGAGCAAAAGTCCCTGTGGAAAAAGGGCAGGTAAATTGGTTTTTTTGAATCTATCTGGGGTTCCACCTTTTTCCTTATGGCCTGAGGAAAATTTTCTTTGGGGCAAAAAATGTAAATTTTGCTACACTCTCTGGGAAGGGGGGGAGCAATAAATTTTTTGGTTTTGGGGGGCGTGAATCCCGGGCACTGTGAGCTCTAAATCTGTCCCCCGGGGGGAAAATAGACATCAGGTCTAAAGGAAATGAAAGGGGTTTTTTTCTGTCTTAACAAATTTTGGAATTTTCCCCCCGAGGCGAATTTGTTGTCCCTTTAGGGTCTTTTAAAATCTAACACTTTTTGGGAGATTTAAACCCAAAACTTCCCTTTTTCAAGGGGTGAGTTTTTTGTCAAAAAGGAAATTGTGAGATTTTTGTAAGGGTTTTTGCCATTTTTTTTTCAACATGGTCTGTTCTGGCAACCAGGGTTTTGGATAAACCCAAACGGAAATCTTCCCCTCCTGTTTAAAAAATCTCCCTTTCAGTGTTTCTCTGAAAGAGGTGGGAAAATTCCTTTTTTAGTGATGTTCAGTAAGATTAGTTGAATCCAGTGGGTCTTTTTGGGTTTCCCCTATCACGACTCTGGATGGGGAAAAAGATTGGGGATAATTTGGGGGGCGGTACATATTTTTTTTTCCCTCCGAGATTTAGAAAGGGTTTTTTTTTGGGAAGAATTTTGTGAGTTGGGAGGCTTTTGTTTTTTTTTTTTGTTTTCTTTGAGGTGCCCCCCTGAAGTGGGAGAGAGATGAAAAAACAAATTTTGTGTTTTTTTTTTTTTTTTGGCACTGATTTTTAGAGCTTTTAAAGATGGGATTTTTGTGGGATAGTCTCCTGTGGGACTGTAGGAGTAGTGCAGAGAGGATATGTGCGGGAAAAAAGTACTTAGTTCCACAGAGTTCATGTTGGGGAGAGGGTTAGTTAAAATTTAAAAAAATTAGAGGGAATTTATCCTTGAGTTTCAAGTGATTAAAAAGGGGGATAGGGCTGCCTTTGCAGAGGTGCACACAGTAGTAACGTAATAATGAAAGGGGGGCGAGTATGTTTAATTTGTGTCTTTTTATGTTTAAAATGTCCAGGGATCAGGGGTTTTTTGATTTAAAGAGTATTCACCAGGTAAAAAGGGAGTTTTTAGTAGGAAATTTAAAGGGGCCAGGGTTACATTAAATTTGAGAAAAGGGGGGCTCCCCGTTTTTTTAACAGAAGAAGGGTCTCTAAAGGGAGCTTTGTTATGGGGTCTGTAAGGAGGCTTGCAGGATTAACTGGGGGTTTTTCTTCCTTTTTTCCTTTTCCCGGGTGTTTTTTTGAAAAAATGTGTTATAATATCCCAAAGATTGTGGGGGAGAGAGTTAAAATTTTTTGGGAGAGCTGGGAAAACCCACCCTGAAAAAACTTGGCCCGGGGCAGGACAGTAGTTAGTTATCTTTGCAGAGCAATGAGGCTAAAATGGTCCCGGTCAGGAAGCACAAGTTCTTTTTCTTTAACATGGGTTTCATTCAATGTGAAATCAGTGGGGGGTTTTTCAGGGGCTCAAGACACTATGTGCACAGAGATGAATCAAAGGGAAATGAGGAAGTAAATCCCAAATATAATCTGGCTGCTGGTGCAGGGTTCAGGCTTTTTCAGGGGATTCCCAGGGTCACAGAAGTGTCTGCAGTCCTGTTTCCCTTTTAAACCACTGAAGTGGAAGATAACTTTTCTTTTTCCTCAGGGTAACAAAAAAAAACAAGTTTTTTCCTGATAGTTTGAAGGAGAAAACATATGTTCCCCCCACAGATTAAAAACCCGGAAACTGGGGGGGATAAAAGGGTTTAGTTGTGTTGAGTTTGGATATTTTCCCCGGAGCTCTCACTCAAAATGCTGGGTGCCATTCAGGGCCAGGCCCCCACCCTAAACAAAAAAGTTTTTTTTAAAAAATAAATTTAAAAATTTAAAAAATGTTTCAAAGTTCAAATTTTTCCTCCCCATTTTTCCTATTTTTTTTTAAAAAAAAATAGTTTTAAAAAAAAAGGGCACATAAATTTGGGATTGCTGCTCCGTAAAATCTGAAACAATTAAAATTTTTAAAATTATTTACCCGCTGGGTGAAAAAACCGTTTAAAAGAAAAAAAATTTTCCAAATCCAAAATTTTCCTTTTTTAAAGGTCATTTTAAAACTCCCCAAAAATTGGGGTAGAAGTGAAACAAAAAAATTAAAACTATCTCAAGATGATGCCAATAAAATGTAACTTCAGCCGGGAACAAAAATTTCCCCCCTCACTTGGTCCAAAAGGGGGAAAGCGCAAAAAAGTTAATTTTGGTGCAAAAAATGGCGCCGCCGGGGAAATTTTTAAAACCGCTAAAGGTTTTGGGTTTTTTTTTTTGACTAAAACATAAAGGGAAAAATCTTAAAAATTTGGGCCCCGTCAAAAACATATCAACCCCGCGAACACAGAAAACTTCATTTATCCCGAAGAAGTAACGCCATAAAAAAGATTTTTTTTTTTTTTTTTTTTTTACATTACCCCCACGTAGAATGTTTCTGCGTTTCCCGTTTATTTATGGGCCCGTCAATGAAACTTTTGAAAGAAATCTTTTCCTGCAAAATAAAAGCCCCCACATGCTATGTAGGTGGGAAAAAAAAAATTATTGCTTTGGGGGAAAAGAGAGGGAAAAACCCAAAAAAGCCCTATTATTATTTACCGTTGTCAGGAAGGGGTTTCATGAGTTGGGAAAGGGTTTTTGGTGAAACCTGGCAATAGAGGCGCTCCTGGTGGGCAGCCCGGGTTTCCTTCCCCCTTATGGAGTGGCCCCAGCCTTGGTCCCCCCTTATCCCCTTTCTGACATTATAAAAATCTTTTTTACATCAATGATAGTAGGGGTGAAAAGTCCCCCGGAAAACCCGGGGGTCAGGACGGGCAATAGGGTTTTTTGTGGGGCAGCCAAAAAAGGGGAGACCATGGAGAAAGAGATTTTGTGAAAAAACCCGATCCTATGCCAAAAGCCTTTGGCACAGAGGGGAAGTTTGCTCAGTGGTAGACCATGCTTTGCATGTATGAGGCCCCCGGTTTTTTAAAAAAAAAATACATTAATTTTTAAACCCAACAACAACCCAATTTTTTCCCCTCAAACTCCCTCCATTTTTCCCCTAAAAAACCCGTTGTTTTTCCCCTCTTAAAAAACTTTTTTTTTAAAAAAATTCTTATTGACAAAAAGAGAAATAAACAGTAACATTTAAAAGGTGTGATGGATTACACTCAGTGTCAGTTTTTAAAAAAAAC